>JAKUCM010002113.1:0-39286 GCA_023374145.1 Lepidium sativum
CCAGAAAAAGAATATACCAGACATATTTTATAGGAATCAAATCTCCACGGACACTTAAATTCTGAAAAAGTTATTTATTTGATTCACCAAGACGGGATAAAATAGACCAGAAAATATCTAATTACTACTATAGTTCTTTGATATCAAGTTATGCATGCTTAAGCTATTTTTAGAAAATATTTTAAACGATGTTAAATCAAAACTGAATGTGTCGTCTTCATAAATGATCTCTATGTTCAATAATCCGATAAGATGACGTGTCGGATCTTCTCTTTATTTTTCTCTACCAAACTACAAAAAATCGTCAATCTATTCTTACTTCAACCGTCACTTCAATCGATGATTTTCGTCTTATAGTTCATAAATTCATACAACTGAATACATCTAACGTCTTCTTTTTTGGGCCAACACTTTTATATATTTAGATAGATAAACCAAAAGCAAACCGGAACCTTAGACCAGAATAAACCGTATTGAGGTTCGTAATACAAACGGTGATCATGATCGCCATCTCGGCAAAACACGATCTCCCCACTGTTTTTCTTCTTCTTAAAAGAATAACGAAATGCTATGGTTCTAAAATATGATTTTTTTTCTTTTTTATTCAGAAGTAATTCGCGGGAGTATGCACTCTTTTCTAGTTATAGTGCCACTGGGTGAATCCAGCCTATTCTTGAAATAAACAACTCACAGACATTCCCTTTCCAAAAAAGATCAATACACCTAAAACTACACTTAGATTTATTGGATTTGTTGTTAAAATATCGGTATTAAACCCGAAAGTTCCGACGGATGGCTAGTGACCCAAGTAAACGAAAGAATCGGTTAAATTTTTCATATAATCTCTTCTTCTAGCTAAATTATAAAAAAAGAACTCTGTCCTTTTTTTATTTTTTTTCAATAAAAAGAAAATTGAATTTAATAATTTATAATTTAATTTATCTATTGGATATTTGTAAACAGAATCAAAAACCTATTCTATTTACAAATGTATTTTCCAACATTTTAATTTTCAATAATAATAATAATGAGACTTATTAGAATTAAGCTAGAATTTGAGACCAAGTTTTATGTCAATTTCAAAAAACCTAAACCTCCTTTTTTCGCAACACTCCTTAAAACAAAGTTTCCATTAAACTAAAAGAATAAGGGGAAGGAAGAAAGCGAATTGATGTGCTAATTCCCCATCCTCAAATTAGTCCTTCCCAAGGATTGTTGTCTCAGTGAATAATTGTATGAGTTAAATCTTGATAGAATTAAAAAAAACTATGAAAAAAGATCTATAATTTGTGATTTCTAGGATTAAATAAAAGGTTTCGCAAATAAAAGCGCTAATGCTACAACCAGGGCCATAAATTGTTAAAGCTTCCATAAAAGCCAAACTAAGTAATAAAGTACCTCGTATTTTTCCTTCTGCCGCAGGTTGTCTCGCGATACCTTCGACAGCTTGACCCGCAGCTGTACCTTGACCAACTCCAGGTCCAATAGAAGCAAGCCCAACAAACAACCCATCAGCAATAACCGAAGCAGCAGAAATCAGTGGATTCATGATAAGTTCCTCACACCAAAATAAGGAAATAGTTAATGATACAATCATCCAATGACTTAGGACGATAATTATAATTAATTAATCGCTAAGATTCATCCAGCCAAAATAGCCAAAAACTTTAATTGAAATAATATAATAATATTGTTGAATCATAAGAATTACTTTGATAGTTCCTATCCACGAGATTTTTAAAAATTCCAAATATATATATATATATATATATATATATACGACTTTTTTATTTTATGCCATTTATTTTTTGTGAACCATTCTTTGAATTCATCGTTCTTTTTTTTTATCGTTTAGCCAATTCACAGATAAAAAGAAAGAACTTCTAATCGACAGCTCTATCTAAATCGAAATTCACAAAACAAAAATTGTAGGGCAGATTATATAGATCTTTAACTCATATATACCTAGTCAATATCAAATATCACATATACAAGTGTTTCTTATATAACGTAAACCAACTATTCTATAATTTGGCTAACTTAAAAAAGAAAGAATATTGAAAAAAAAAGAGAGTTAATGATGACCTTCCATAGATTCACCTATATAAACCGCAGCTAAAGTGGTAAAAATGAGAGCTTGAATCCCGCTTGTAAATAATCCAAGGAACATGACAGGTATAGGAACCACTAAAGGTACTAAAGAAACAAGAACAATAACGACTAATTCAGCAGCTAATATATTTCCGAAAAGTCAAAAACTAAGTGATAGGGGTTTTGTTAATGGGTAAAAGAATTGGAGTTGGTTGAATGTATTTACTGAAATACCCTAATCTTTTTTTGCTAAGACCCCGCATAAAAAATAGGCTACTGATGTGAGTAAAGCTAAATCAACCGTCGTATTTATATCATTCGTTGGTGCTGCTAACTCCCCTTGAGGTAACTGGATAATTTTCCACGGTAAAAGGGCTCCTGACCAGTTAGAAACAAAAAGAAATAAAACAAAAAGAAATAAAAACAGGGTTCCAATAAAGGGAACCCATGGACCATATTCTTATCCAATCTGGGTTTGACTCACGTCTTGAATGAATTCAAGGACAAATTCAAAGAATTTTGGCCGTTAGTTGGAATGGTTTGTGGATTGCGAATTGCTAGAACTTCGAAACCTAATAAGATAGCAATTACAACCCAAGATGTAATAAGGACTTGGGCCTGAAACCCCCTATTTTCCAATAGAAATGTTGGCCTACTTCAACACCAGATATCTCATATAACCCTTCTTTTATTAGTGTGTTGATGGAACATGATAAAACATTCATATTGCCCTTTGACAGAAATAAGAATTTTAAATTATTTTGATTCAAGATCCCCCTTTATTTTACTTATTTACTTGAATATTATATTTTAGTTTTGGATACCAACTAAACTAATCACACAATTTGTACAATTCAGGAGTAGTAACCGATTTTTAAATCGCAATACAGGGAGCCCCTCCCTCAAAAAAGTGATTTATTTATCTTATTATTAATTAATAATTTTGTATATAGCTAGAGCGACTCTCACCAATTGCGAATACTAATTTGTTAAGACCAATCAGCTAATTATTCTTTTAGTGATATTGATTAAAAGCTTAACCAATAAGCTAATTATATATATATATATATATATATTCTATTAATTCGGGTGATTCACATTCAGATAGCATATTACTACAGTTTGGTTATTGTTGTTGGCCGGAAAAACTAGATTTAATCCATGCCGCATACAATGTGATGAAAGATATTCAATCAAATTCGATCTATCACTATATCATGATCGTATTGGCATATCACACATATATTGCACCCACGAAATAGAAATGCGATTCGAGGCAAACGCAAACGTTGCATTACGATTATGATTGATTAATTTCTTCCCAATAATATTTTGAACCGGATTTGATTTTTGGGTCTCGGACTTTTTCTTCTTGCTAGTCATTTTTTGGCAATCTAATTAACCTTAGTAACATCATAGCGGTGATTGATGTGACAATTAGGCGGTAGTTCAATACGTTTCTTCATACGAATCTTAATCCCTATTTTAATTGTCTAAAGTCATTAAAACTATGAAAAGATTGAATATTTATCAGAAGGTTTTTTTAGAAAGCACATTTTAATACATTTGCTTTAAAACTATAAAACATCACGTAAAAATATATTTTAGAGAAATTGGCTAAGCTATCACATAACTAAATAACACTAAATTTTTTAATAGATATACTTTAAAAAATATCATACTCTTTTCAATATGATAGTTTATCTATGAATTAGATTTTTTCGATTCACTTGTCAAGAAAATATATATTTTTGTCAGCTTAGTTAGGAGATCGACTCCTTGATGCCAAAAAACTCATACATCTTCACCACTGAGTCATTATGTCTTGGAAACAAAAAAAAATACTTTTAAAATTTTTTTTTTAATGGCTAACACTTTACATATTATTAACGATATCTAAAGTTGACAAAAAAAAATTACATAATTTGATATCAACTAATAATTAACTAGATCTTTTTTCTGAATGTGTCGACATCATAAAAGGATCCCTAAAGTCAATTCAATATTCCAATTAAAAAGAGCCACATGTCTTTAGTTTTCGTGAGCGTTTGAAAATAAAACGATGTCTTCTCTTTATTTACGTTACGAAACTACAAAAATCGTCAATCTAATCTTACTTCAACGGTCACATAAATCGATGTTTAATTTCTCGTCTTATAGTTCATAAATTCATACAACAGAAAACATTAACTATTAACTCTCTTTGTAGGCCAAGTTTCTATTATCAGGCCAAGTTATTATATTATCTTTTAATAATATAATAACTAAAATAATATTATATTTGAGAAAAAAAAAGAGAATCTCTTAAATTTCTTTTTTTTTTTTTTTTTTCCAATGACATTACAAAAAAAAAGAGAAACCTTCTGACCTACCCTACTCCCCGACGCCGCGCAGCAATCCTACTTGACCTGGCTAGTGCATCTGCTCTATGATTCAAGAGTCTGGGAATAGCAGAAAGTGAAACTCTGGCAAACGAGGTCCGAAGAGCGCTGAACTCCTCCTGATAATGTCCAAATGCTGGCCATTCCTCGTGGCGCTGAAGAATGAGCACCGCCGTCTCACAATCCGTTGATACCTCCACCTCTGAAATACCGCATTGCAGTAACGCACTCAGCACCCAGATGACCGCCTCGACCTCGGCATGAAGGGGAGAAAGGGACTGATGTCGACTGAAAGTTCCTGTGATTACTCCGACCACTGAATCTGGAAAGCATATCCACCCAAACCCCGTAAACTGGTCTGTGGCTTTCCAGGAAGCGTCCACATAGCATATGTATCTTGTGAACCTGTGATTGGCTGTGGTCGGGAATATCCAAGGAGCCCGTATTGACTCTGTCCATGGTTGCACCAATTCCTGCGAAGAATTAATTGATGTGCGTGCCAATAACCGCTCCTGACAATCCGTAGTGTCCCTGGCCAGTATATCCCTGGGATCCAAATCCTCATTTGAAAAACAAAAACTATTGCGTGCTTTCCAAAGTTGCCATATTATCCACGGGAAAACCGTGATGTCCGCTCGACCCTTCAGTCGTCTTGTCAGGTAATCCAGATTATACAATAGGGACTCCCCTGGGAAAATTCCCGGGGCTGAGGGTATAGGGGACAAACACCAAACCTGGACTGCAGGTGGACACTCAAACAGCACGTGATTGATTGTCTCGAGATCTGCTCCACAACGCGGACAGCCAGAGTCCCTCCCAAATCCCCTCCGCACCAGGTTCGAATATACCGCAGTACACCCTGACAACGCTTGCCACAAGAAATGTTTCACTTTGTTTGGAGCGTTCAATTTCCAGCACTCCGTAAAGAAAACTTCAAAAGTCGGTCCAAAAGGACCGTCGTTCACTTCCATTGCCAACTTATACCCTGATTTTACAGAGTATTTCCCAGATATTGTGTGGTGCCACACCCAACAATCTTTTCTCGGTACCCGCGGTAATCTAATGGCTAAAATCAGTAAGACGTCCTTAGGTTCAAAATATTGACGAACCAAAACCTCCTTCCATTTACCAGTCTGCCTATCAATAAACTGATCCACTGTCAGATCAGGGAATAGACAGAGATCCGACCAAAGAACAGGCCGTGGTGGTGTATCCGGGAGCCATGGGTCCTTCCACACCCGAGTTAGCTTACCGTCACCAATCCTCCTTATTATACCCTTCATTATCACAGGGCGTGCCGATAGTATACTACGCCATCCAAACGATGGCGCTGTCTTTAACTCGGTGTCCAATATAGATGTATTCCTATAATATTTCCCCTGCATGACCCGCGCCAGAAGCGACTCCGGGTGCACCATCAGGCGCCATAACTGTTTAGCCAGCAGAGCGGAATTAAACTCCTCTAAACTCTGGAAGGCTAGGCCGCCGTCAAATTTTGACTTACACAGAGCCTGCCACTGTTTCCAATGTATACCCCGTGAGGGGCCTGAAGCCCACCAGAAATCAGCAATAGCCGACTGCACCTTTCGTAAAATGCCTTGTGGCAATCTATAACAAGTCATAACATACGTCGGCAGCGCCGTAAGAATAGACTTAATTAGTATTTCCTTCCCTGCCTTCGACAAAAATCTGGCGGACAAATTCGCCACCCGGGACTTCAACTTATCCGCTACATATGCGAAAACCCGCACTTTCGAGCCACCGATATTCTCTGGAAGCCCCAGGTACGTCCCCATACCCCCCAGATTCCGAATTCCCAGCACTCGTTGCACCAAAACCCTAGTGCTGGCATCTACTCTTTTTCCGAATTGGATCGAAGATTTATCAAAGTTGATTTTCTGACCTGACAGATTCTCATAGTCTGCCAAAATATTCAAAATATTTGTAACTTCCTCCTCGGATGCTTTACAAAAAAACAAAGTATCGTCCGCAAACAACAGATGCGATATTGCAGGATTATGTCGTGCTATAGTAATGCCAGACAGTGATCGTTGTTGTACCGCCCGTTTCACCTTTGCTATCAGAACTTCCGTGCACAGGATAAATAAATATGGGGATAGGGGATCACCTTGTCGCAATCCTTGACCCGGGATTACCTTACCCCCGGAACAGCCATTTATGATGATGGAGTACTCCACACTCGTTATACAGAACATGATGCACTTTATCCATTGATCACAAAATCCTAGTTTACCCAGTAACGCAAGTATAAAGTTCCATTCGACTCTATCATAAGCTTTACTCATGTCAGTCTTGATAGCCATGTGTGTGCCACTTATCCCTGGAGAAACTCGTAGCGCATGGAACATCTCCTGGGCTATCAATATGTTATCTGAGATCATCCGGCCTGCTACAAAAGCGGACTGAGTCTCAGAAACCACTTTGGGAAGGACTCCTTTCAGACGAAGACATAGAATCTTCGAGAGTATCTTGTACCCTATGTTGCACAGGCTAATTGGTCTGAAATCCGCGATTGTGGTCGGCTTAGATTTCTTCGGGATCAGACAAATATTTGTTTTATTCAAATCTTTGGCAAACACACCTGACTGTAAAAAATTATTCGCCAACCTAATTAGATCCATCTTAACAATATCCCAAGAGTATTGATAAAACAACGTTGTCATCCCATCCGGCCCTGGCGCTTTGTCCGGGTTCATTGAAAACAGCGCTGATTTCACTTCTAATTCCGAGATAGGTCTAGTCAGAATGTGATTATCAAAATCAGATATCTGCCTCTCAATTTCCTCCAACTGAATATGTGTATGTCCGGTAGGACGAAACAATTCATTAAAAAATGTGTTGCTTCGTTAAACATCCCTCGTTCCTGAACAATCCAGTTACCATTATTATCCATTAAACCTGTAATCCTATTACATGCTCTGCGTTGCTTTACCAGAGCATGAAAATACTTCGTATTTTCATCCCCGCCTTCAACCATTCGTTACGACTCTTTTGTTTCCAGTACAACTCTTCGTCCCTATAGGCGACCTTGAGCGCAGTTGTAGCCGTCTCAATGACTAGAGAATCTACCACTGAACCAGCATTATATTCTTCTATCGTATTTTGCAACTGTAATATTCGTTGTCTACCGGACAATACAGTCTCGTGGCGCCAGTGAGAGATCTCCTTGCGGCACAGCCTTATTTTTTCAGTCATAGACACCGCTCTTCCCTCACGGCCTCTACAACGCTCCCAACTCTGCTGTATGATTTTGCGAAAACCCACTTTTCCCAACCATCGTCTATCAAAACAAAATCGCTTCGACTTAGAAAAAGTGTCGGGAGTTCCAAATTTTCCCAAAATAGGTCGATGATCAGAGCCTATCATGTCCAAATAATGAATTTCCCCTTGGGAAAGTAGATCATGCCAATCTCCATTCCCATATGCTTTGTCTAACACACCGAACAATACCGGACCGGCGGACGCCCCTCCAGGACCATACATTACCAATCTTCAGAAAATCTATCAAGCCGCAATTGCGTAACATCGCATTGTAATCCATGAAAGAATTTATATTCCGCAAAATGCCCCCTTGTTTCTCATGATTACCGAATATTTCATTGAAATCTCCACAAATTAACCATGGTCCAACTCTAGAAACACCCATCCTCGTTAACCGTTCCCAAACCCTTGATCGATGTTGCTGGACCGGTTCTCCATATAGAAACGTAATATGCGATGTGACCCCTAAAATTTCTAAGGATATATCGATCATATTTGTATCTTTATAATTAATAGAGACATTATAATATTCGGGATAAAAAAGAGCCAAACCACCACTTGAACCTCTCGGTTCAACCGTGGTTAAAAAGCGGTAACCCAAATGCAACTGAATTTTTTCCAAAAAAATGAATTTATTTTTAGTCTCTGATAAAAAAATAAAATCCGGCTTACAAGTTTTCCAAATTTCCCTGAGGAAGTTTATTGTGATCTTATTTCCTAAACCCTGACAATTCCAGCATAACAATTTAAGAATCATAAATTTAAAAATGTGGAGTCGTGATCTGCCTCCTTAGCTTTTCCCTCCTTGACTTTGAGAGTTTTTGGCGTTCTCCTAGGAGATTTAGTGCCAACCAAAACCATCTTCCTTGTGCTTATCCCTCGTAGAGGTGTTGACGTTTTAGAACCCAACTTTTTTGCAACGGTTTTAGACTTCTTAGAACCCGCTGTCCTCCCC
Organism: Lepidium sativum; assembly: GCA_023374145.1. Taxonomy (NCBI): domain Eukaryota; kingdom Viridiplantae; phylum Streptophyta; class Magnoliopsida; order Brassicales; family Brassicaceae; genus Lepidium; species Lepidium sativum. The sequence continues at coordinate 8,710 of JAKUCM010002113.1, forward strand.
ATTTTCAGCTTCTCCACCAACTCAGCGTGGAGATCCACTTGTTCCTTGTCTGTCAAGTTTTGCTGGTTCTGTAACTCTGATTCCAGCACCAGTGCACTCAGTTCCGATTCTGTCACTAGACCCGTCTCACTGAGCAGCTGGTCCTCTACCAGTGTCTCGGTTTCGCTGTGGACCTGCTGCAGTGCCACGGATTCTAAAGCTTCCATAGATTCCAGAAATTCCGCTATTGGTATCTGATCGTCAGAGGACAGCAGCGACGATGCTGCTTCACTCTGCTCTGGTCCATCTGAGGGCTGGTTCGACGCCTCCTGAAAGAGTGGTCGTCTCACCTTCTTGGCCATAATCAAATCGGCTCCAGTTTCTAGCTCCGGAACCTGAAAAATTATCAGGAATTGCCATAAGCATACATCAACATCCAAAACAAGACAATAATGTACACCAGAAATTAATACCCTAACAGAAGCGGCATTTATAATTGGCAAAGTAGTGAGGCCCCTGCCTCTCTTACTCTGTCGCATCTTACCCCTACCCAGTTTAGTCCGTTCTGGGACTCCACCACCTTTGCTGTTACTTAAAACAGCTCCCTTATATGACCTACTCTTATCGGCTTTTCCCAAAGACCTATAAGCAGCATCGCTTAATCCTATATTCTCATTTTTAGCTTTATAGCAAGCAGTTGCAGCATGAGTCATCCTATAACAGAGACTGCAATAACCCTCTAACCTACGATACTCAAACATAATTTTAGATTCACAGCCTTCTTCGAATTCCAAAATCGATGAAAATACCAAAGGCTTGGAACAGGACACTTCTATATGAACTTGTCCTTTCACCACATCTATGCTAATAACTGACCCCACAGACTTAGCAACCAGGCTGTAAACCTCTTCTACTCTATACTCAAACGGTATTCCCGTGATTCTAATCCATAACCTAATAACATTTGGATGGTCGGCATCAGCCATAGGTTTCCAAGGGGCATAGGAAACCATCCACCCGTCAAAATTAATTGACCCATTCTCTAAAACATTAGTCATATCAGCTTCTTCTTGAAACTCAAATTGAAACCGGCCATTCCCTAGATTAAGACCTCTAACTCGTCCTACCAACCCCCAAAATTGAGGCATTCGGAACAAAAATGTGTCCACGTTCTGCATCGTTGGGTTAAGGCAACGACCCATTAAAACCTTCGAACTTCTAGCAAGCAGCTCTGAGTTTTCTATCTTTGGTATCCTAATCTTCAATAGCCTAACTGGTGATTTCACCATCCCACCTTCCTTTAGAGGGATTATTTGAGACATGTGATGCTCTAGAATAAAATCCTTTACACTTTCGTTACCCACTCTGTGTAAAGTTATGCGGTGTGATAGTTTAATGCCTAAGCGTGCCTTTAAATAGAGTCATAGACCGCCTTTACACAGTAACCAGAATCTAGATTCACTCCTAAAAAAACTCTTATACTTTAGGAATCGTGGCTGTGACCAAATTAGTTTAAAATTATAATTGAAATATGATGCATATCTCCCAAAACCACAGATCATATCCCTTAACTTCAGGGAAATTATCCTAACCACTTTTTGACTTTGATAGACCCATGATTGTGATAAGCCTATAGAGTTTTGTTTATGAACTAAGATGCTGTTCAGATTCCTATTTAAGATAAAACTCCCCTCGACTGAGGGGTAAATCTTAAATTGAAAGAAAGCTGACATGTGCATCGTACTAGCATGCCCTTTGCTGCATTTTAAATTCTTCCCAACTAGGCCCAAAGACATCATAGTCCTCTGTAGGTCATAAACAAGCTCTGTGAAACGCAACCTGATGCAGCAATGAAAACCAAACAAAGTATTCAGCATCACCTCGGAAGTTTTCCAACATATAGATGCATTATCATACTTCTGAAATATCCACACAAAACCCGATATAATCACCCCATATGATTCATGATAATTACTTAGTGACCTATCATTTCCATAACCATGTACAACATGTAATTCACACCCAAGGGTGGTGAGTGAGAAAAATTCTCCTACTGACCCATCACACCTAAACCCCATAGGTACCACTCTGTCTCTATCCAGACACGCTGAGCTTCCTGACCTCAATTTTAAACTAACCGTCCTTACGATGTGGCCTAATGGCATAGACCATAAAGATACTCGGCCCTTTACTACTTGAGAACCCCGCGAGACCATATTTGTCTCCCATCTTTGGTTCACGTGACCAACTATAGGACTCAATGTCCGTACTAAACCGACTAGAGGGAAGGTAATATTATCCCCCTTTGAGTTGCGGTGTATTCGAGATCTAAGAGCGAAACAAATCGACTTCTTAGGTTCGAAAAGCATAACCAGGTTGTCCAAAATAAACACAATCTCTGTGAGAAAGACCATCTAAATCGACTCTATGAAACCCATCGCAAATCCTTGGAGAGAAAACCCTATATCTTCCCACCGGACCCAAAAGAACTAACAATAATCAAAAAAAGAGAGATAGACTAAAGAACCACTTATCTGATAGGGAAATGGTTGCTCAATCCTCCCGAATCAAATCCGAAATTCAAAAACCACTACCAGTCGGATCCTTCGCCTTCCAAGAACCAGATCCACCAGCTTAGGGTTCCGATTTCCCGAAACACACCCCACTGGTCCGTTCCCCTCCAGACAGGTCCAGATCTTCAGTCTAGTCCCGAGGAAAACCCCCAAAGCGGTTCGACTTCCTCCTCGATAGAACCTTTTCACTCCTAATAACCCACAATTCGTCACCACACTAGGCATAGACCCTCAGCCTCTCCGTCACCCGCGAGAAACCACACCGGAATCGCGTCCCCTAACCTCTAGATCTCCGTGTAGAGGCACCTCGCCGTTTCGCCTCGAAATCGCCCGGAAAAGAGTTTGTATACTTTCTAGTTTAAGTCATTCTTAAATTTCTTATTTAAAAAACTCTAATCAATTTTTAAGAAACCCAATAAATTATGTAGAATAATATAATTGGATGTAAATTTTTTAAATTAAAATATTAATAATTTATTCTAAAAAGACTCACCACGTCTTTTAACCATTGTTGGTGATCTTAGTTACTAATACAAACATGAACCTAGACACAACATTGTTTGGATACATCTCACTAATATGACAAGATATATTTCCATTTTTTTGCTTAACCTATACTAACTACTCTATATATCTTAAGCAAATTGGTGAAAAACATTCTGCTCTCTCTCTCGATTCCTTTCTCTTTCTCTCTCGCTTCTCGATTAGGGTTTCATTGAAGAAGATGGATGGAGAAGATAAGAATTTGGAGAAAGGATTGTTATTGGTAAATGAAAAAGAAGAGAGTGCAAATATAACTCCATTTCTTGTCTTCTCTACCTCCATTATTGTCTCTGCCTCCTTCACCTTTGGAGTTGCCGTAAGATTCACTCTCTCTCTCTCTCACTATCTCTCCCTTATCTCTCTCACTCCCTTATCTCTCTCTCTCCTCCCTTATCTCTATGTACTTATCTTCTTGAAACCTGTGTTGTAATCTATAACCATATCTAATTTCTACATATCTTTACTATTAGAATTTATATCAAGGCAAAACCAAAAAAAGAATTTATCAAAATACAAAAAAAGAGAGGAATTTATGTAAAGTTTAAAAGTGTTTTCGAGTAATTTATGTTATAAGTAGTACTAATTAAGAGTCTTTAGCTTAATCATATTTTCTGAACATTTATATCAATTTATTGTATTCAGGCAGGTTATACGGCAGATACAATGTCTTCCATTATGACAGACTTGGATCTTTCACTTGCACAAGTAAGTCTTATGTTTCATTATTTATTCAAATAATAAGGGATATAACATTTGCAAGCTACATTAAATGATGAAAAACACAGAAATATAAAAATATTAGAATATTTGACTACAAGATAACTTTATAGTAATTCTGATGTGAAGTATTTGTACAGTTTGCGATGTTTGGTTCGCTGATGACGTTTGGTGGAATGATCGGTGCAATATTCAGTGCCAAAGCTGTGGCTGTCTTGGGTCATAAATTGGTAAATTATCCATTATCTTATATTATAACCCACCCCTATATATAATATTTTTTTTTCAAATGCCCCTAACTATTATTCTAATGTTTTTGACCCTCAGTTACTTTTTTCCTAATAAATATTTGCTTAGACTTTGTGGGTTGCTGATTTCTTCGGCATAACTGGTTGGCTTGCAATCGCACTAGCCCAGGTTAGCAATATTTTCCAAGCATTGATCATATATTTGGAAATATATATTAATTACAATTTCAAATTTTTATTTTGGCACCAGAATATTATTTGGCTTGATATGGGACGACTTTTCGTAGGAATTGGAATTGGTCTTATTAGCTATGTGGTAAAGTTTTCTCCTTAAAATGATTAGAACAAAATCTGGTTCTAATCACCTAACCATATAGAAAATGTTGTAGGTTCCTGTATATGTTGCAGAAATAACGCCAAAGCATGTAAGAGGGGCTTTTACATTTAGCAACCAGGTGACTTGCAAAAATTGAACTCGAAAGTTTTAATATGATCACAAATATATATATATATATATATATAAATTGTAATTTTAAAATGAATTATACTTTGTCAGCTGTTGCAAAATTGTGGAATTGCAGTTGTATATTATTTTGGAAATTTCTTGTCATGGAGAACTTTAGCCGTAATCGGTGATTCACTCTTCTCTTATCCACTCTTCAGAAAACTTTCCAAGTTTTATTTCTCCAAATTAATTATTTTATTTAACTAAACTTCCATTAATGACCAGGTCTTATTCCATGTTGTATACAAGTTATTGGTTTATTCTTCATACCTGAGTCTCCCAGATGGTTGGTTAGTCATAATTCATATAAACACCACTGTTGTTAAAAACACACCATGATATTTTTAACAAAAAATAAATATAAAAACATGATTTTGACAGGCGAAAAAAAGTCGTGAAAAAGAAGTTGAAGAAGCTCTTCAAAAGTTAAGAGGGAAAAGATATAATATAGTGCATGAAGCTCTTGAAATCAAGGTATTCATATAACATTCACAAAATATTTGTGAATTTTAATATACTTTCACAAAAGAAATTAAAGAAAAAAAGACATAGTCCTGCGTTTTCTCTTCTTCTATTGTCATGTTAAAATATTTTATTTGAGTTATGTAGATTTCAGTTGAAGCTACGAAACAAAATTCGAGTATTGGCATTGGTGGTCTTTTCAGAAAGAAATATGCTCATCAACTTACCGTAAGATATCAAATGATTTTATATTTAATCATGAAGATAATTAAAATACTATTCGTATTTAAGAATGTTTTGATTTGGTTATAATTATGTTTAGATCGGCATAGGTTTGATGCTTCTGCAACAGTTATGTGGAGTTGCAGGAATAGGTTCTTACGGAAGCACTCTATTTAAACTTGGCGGTAAACATATATTATTTTTACTTTTTATCGTTATGTAATTAATTTTAATAAAACAAAAGTAACACTTATTATTTATTTCATAGGTTTTCCTGCTAAGATTGGCATGACGGTGTTATCTCTTATCGTCGTACGTAAAGAAATAAATAAAAATAAATCGGTTTTTGTATTATAATTGAACATATATTGAGCCCTAAATATAATGGTCTTAATATGCATAGGTACCAAAATCATTAATGGGTTTAATCCTCGTGGATCGATGGGGAAGACGACCACTTCTTATGGTAATTATAACTTTTTTGATCTTATAATATGATTCCATAAGTTAATTATAAATATAACATATAGTTTAATGTAAGGAATTTGCAGACTTCAGCATTAGGGTTATGTTTGAGCTGTATTACATTGGCAGTAGCTTTTGGAGTTAAAGATATACCAGATATTCAGAAAATCACTCCTATTTTCACTTTTATTGGCATACTCGTAAGTTTTATTTATTTTTCAACATATACTGACTATTTTTATTTAGAAATTGTGACAAAATTTAATAGAGTTTATAATTTAAACAGTCATTTACGATGATGTTTGCAATTGGAATGGGTGCTTTGCCATGGATTATAATGTCTGAGGTATTCATATATATGAGCAAATATGTTTCTACTTGCGTAATTATCATATGTGATATTGTTTAGAGGTTTAAAAGTGGATTTAAGCTTTAATTTTTGTTAAGAAAATAAATTATATATTTGATATTTTTTTGGCAGATATTTCCAATGGATATAAAAGTATTAGCTGGGAGTTTAGTGACCATATCCAATTGGTTCGGTGGTTGGATCGCTAACTATTGTTTCAATTTTATGTTGGTTTGGAGCCCAGCCGGTACGTAAATCTAAACATAGACTACATGATAATTAATCATACAATTCTCGAGTGTCTTTTTTCAAGTTTTAAATTTATTAATTAAACTAAAATGGTTAATGTGCGTTTATTAAAAAAAATTATGCAGGGACATTTATTATTTCGGGTATAATATGTGGACTAACAATAGCATTCACATGGTGCTTGGTGCCGGAGACTCGAGGACTAACGTTAGAAGAAATTCAACTCTCCATTGCCAATGTCTAGGGCACATTGGAGATATATATATATATATATATATATATATATATATTCAATTCATATTACATTTGCTTTGTATTGTTCGATTTATTACAATACAAAGTTTTCACATTAAATTTGTAGAGATGTTATTATTGTATGCATATTATCTTCATATAAATAGAGGATAATAAAGTACCAAAAAGCAATTTTTAAGATATTAGTGAGAAGGATACGTCAAACGACGTCGTTTTAATTCCTAGCTCTCGCGTGGTGATAAGAGAGCGAAAGTGAGAGTGAGTGTCGACGGCAAAATCACTCAATGTCTCTGAAACTGTACTTCTCTCTACACTCATCACCAAAATGCAAAACTCTCCAACTTTTTTGATCGCTCAAACAATCCTCCGGTGACCAGAAACCTACTCCAGCCGAGGAGCTTTCTCCGATGGCTGAGAAATTTCAACCGACGGTGTCTTCTTGGTTGTAGAAATCAATGAGCTGAATTGTTCTGCTTTTATTATCCACAATCAAGAGCTTGTGAAATAGAAATAGAAGGCCACAAAGTCGACCTCTCTATCCTTGAAATCGATCAATGAATATCCCCTTTCTTAAGCAACAAGATTCTCTTATCTAACTTATCAACAATTCAAATATAATTCAAATATACTTAAACTAAACCAATGGTTAACCAAAACCATTCTCTAATACCTCCTCAAATGGGAGCATACAAATTATGTATGCCCAACTTGGATCTAAAGTCGTCGAATCGTTGACATCCTAAAGGTTTGGTGAAGATATCAGCAAGTTGTGTTGAAGTAGTAACATGTCTGAGTTGTAATGTCTTTGTGTTGACAACATCTCGTACAAAATGAAGATCAAGTTCTACATGTTTTGTTCGTTCATGGAAGACTGGATTGGTGGCAATGTATATCGCCGATTTGCTGTCACAAAACAAGTCCATCGGCTGGTCATGAGGAACTCCCAATGTGTTTAGTAAGCCTTTGAGCCATAGGAGTTCTTGTGTTAGATGATCAATAGACCTATATTCTGCCTCTGAAGATGATCGGCTTATTGTGGCTTGTTTCTTTGTTTTCCAAGCTACCGGCGAGGTGCCAAGTTGAACAATGTAGCCCATGACCAAGCGTCTTGTTAGCGGACATGTCGACCAGTCCGAGTCGCACCAGCCTGTTATGTGTAAGTCTCCTTGCGATCGTAAAAGTATGCCTTGTCCAGGATCATGCTTGAGGTAGCGGACTAGGCGCAACGCGGCCAGCCAATGTTCTTCATGCGGCTGGCTCATGAATTGCGATAAGATATGTACCGAGTAGGCCAAGTCGGGACGCATGACAAGAAGATAGATCAAGTGTCCGAGGAGCCTTTGATATGGTGCTGGATCAGGCAATAAGGGAGACTCGGACAACGAGAGTTTTGCGTTCTGTTCGAGTGGGAATGTTGCCGGTTTGGAGGCCATCATGTGTGTTTCTTCTATGATGTCCAACGAATACTTTCTTGGGCAAAGATAGATCCCCTCGAGACTGCGTGCAACTTCAATACCTAAAAAATATTTGAGTATACCAAGGTCCTTCATGTGAAAACAGTCCGAGAGATAGGCTTTGAAAGCCTTAGTTGCAGCGGTAAGATTAAATCGTCGACATACACGAGTAGATGCAACCGTATATTGCCTCTCGCATAAGTGAAGAGAGAGTAATCAGACTTGGACTGCAAGAAACCATAAGTGATCAAAGCTGATGATAATTTTTGAAACCAACACATAGGAGCTTGTCTTAGACCATATAAAGATTTCTTCAACCGGCATACTTTGGTGTTGGATTCAGAGTTAAAACCGGGAGGAAGTTTCATGTAGACTTCTTCTTGTAAATCTCCATGTAAGAACGCATTATGTACATCCATTTGATGTATATCCCATTTGCGTTTACATGCTACATCAAGAAACACTCTCACTGTGTCCATTTTGGCGACAAGAGCATAGGTTTCATCATAATCCACTCCATGAATTTTCTTGTTTCCTAAAGCCACCAACCTTGATTTAAAACGCTCAATAGAACCATTCGATTTAAACTTCACCTTGTACACCCATTGGCAGCCTATTGCTTGTTTTCCCAATGGCAAGTCTACCAAATCCCAAGTATTATTATCCTGGAATGCTTGGATTTCACTATTCATAGATTGTCTCCATTTAGAATCCGCCATAGCAGCCTTTAATGACCTTGGTTCTTTTGCGTTTGTGATGGTAGTGACATAGACTATGTGTTCTTTGGAGAAACGATCCTTGGATTCCGTGAGTGAATAAGAAACTTTTGTCTGTGATGCTTCAATCGCCACAAAGTTTGTTGATGTAGACGAACCAACGATATAATCTTTAAGGAGCACTGAAGGTATTCTGCAGCACTGGCCTTTGCCTAGCTGCAGCTCGGGTTGTGTCGAAGGCGTTAGGGCTCGTGGCGTCTCGGCAGGTTGCTGAGTCGCGGATGGCTCGGACGAGGGTGGACGAGCTTGATCCGTACTTTGTGTTGGGTCAAGTGTGTGACCGACTGATGGCCCGTTATGTTCATCGATAGGCCAGCTTGTGCTGATTGGAGCCTAGAGATCTTCAGCTGGGAGTTGGTTGCGGTCGGCGTCTTGATATGGAAATTGGTGTCCGAGAAGACAACATCGCATGATACAAGGAATTTGTTTGTCTCAAGATCAAAAACTCGCCAACCTTTTTGACCATGTGGATATCCGACAAAGACACATCGCCGGCTTCTTGTAGCAAACTTATCACCATGGTGTTTTTGGTTGTGAGCATATGCGAGACAGCCAAACACGCGGAGATGTTCATATGCGGGCGGCTTGTTGTAAATCATCTCATAAGATGATTTGTTTCCCAATAGTGAGCTAGGCGTCCTGTTTATCAAGTAACAAGCCGTTAGAACACATTCTCCCCAAAATTATATTGGTAGATTCGTCTTAAATCCTAAGGCTATTGCCACATTTAATATGTGACGATGTTTTCTTTCGACTTTCCCATTGTGTTGTGGTGTTCCTATACAACTTCTTTCATGTGTGATTCCTAGACCCAAAAAATATGTCGTGAGAGTAATAAATTCGGACCCATTGTCACTTCTAACAACTCGAACTGTCGCTTTAAATTGTCTTTCCACAAAAGCCATAAAGTTTTTCAGCTTGTGAGGTACCTCGGATTTGTCTTGCAACAAAAACAGCCAGACGCTTCTTGTAAAGTCGTCTACAATAGTCAAAAAATATTGTGCACCACAATGTGATGGTGTTTGATAAGGTCCCCATAAATCAACATGCAACATTTCAAACATCAAAGCTGTTGTATTATTACTGTGTGGAAACGAAAAACGAGTTTGCTTTGCACGAAGACAAACTTCACACGCTTTATTTGAAGAAATAGAAATAGAAACATTTGGAAGCATACTAACAACTTTAGATGATGGATGTCCTAAACGATCATGCCATAACTGAAACAATTTTTCTGCCTTAGTCTCAACAGCCATCGCGGTCTTCACCGCTCTAACGTGATATGTCCCTCCAACTCTTTTACCAGCTCCAATCAATGTCCTCATATTGCGGTCCTGAATGACAAGAAACTTTTCAGCGAGCTAAAACACACAACCATTCTCATCCATTAACTGAGTCACATATATTAATTCTGACTTCAAATTTTCGACATAATAAACCGACTTCAAGATCAAGTGTGAACCAATGTGAATCGATCCTACTTTATCAGAGACTTGCTCCCTACCATCTTCCATTATAACTAAGACATGAGCCATATTCCTCACATTCATCAGCTTGTCAAAGTTACCAGTGAGATGATGTGAACAGCCCGTGTTTAGTATTCAAGGTGAGAAGTATGACATACCTGACAGTTTCTTGGTAGAAGTTGTATCTTTCTTGTTGTTGTGCAGCGATTTTAACATATCCCATTGTTCATTACTAAGACATTTGACGCATCTTTGTCAGCATCCGTGACCACAAAGTTGGTGTGAGCTGCGGTTGCATCTGTATTAAGCACCGCAACTCGGTTGGCATATTGGTTCTGGTCGCGACCACGCCCTGTTGAGCCACGACCTCTCCCACGAGATGTTCGCGCCGTAGGTCGTTCTCCCCACCAATCTGGATAACCTTTGACCGAGAAGCACCGTTTAGTCGGATGACCTGTTTTGCCGCAGTGCCCACACACAGCTCCATTGTCATTATGTGTTCCTTTGTTCTTCATCGGCATGGTTTGAGCTATTAAGGTTGCGACCTCGGTATCCTCTGCAGTGCCTTTTAGAAAGTCTTCTTCATGCCGAACTATGTTGTAAACTTCTTCCATTGTTTGTAAAGGAACACGAGCTGCGATCGAGGAGCGCACAGCTCTAAAACGATCATCCAAGCCAAAAAGAAATTGATGTACTCTATCTTCATCATGATCAGCATCCTGTTTTGTTAGTAGATCGCACTCACAATTGCCACAAACACAACGACGTATTGGTCTATGGTTATTTAAGTTATCCCAAATACGATTAAGCTTACCATAGTAAGCTTCAACGGTCATACCTCGTTGTTTATAATTTGCCAATTCAGCCTTCAATTGTTGTATCTTCGAACCATTGATAACAGTGAACCGCTTCCATAGATGTTCCCAAGGATCTCGTGCAACTTCTCGATGGGTAATAGAGGAGCGAAGCGTTGGTTCGATCGTCATACGTATCCAAGAAACAAGCAACGCTTGAATCGTCTTCCAATCCTCAAAATCCAGGGAATCCTGAGGAGGTTTTTCAATAGTTCCATCGAGAAAGCCAAACTTTTTCCTCGATGTCAGAGCAGTCTTCAATCCACACGCCCATTCATCATAATTACTCCCTGTAAGGAGTGGATGAGAAATAACTGCACCTGGATTGTCTGCCGAAGATAAATCATAAGGAGATATCGTTCTCCTTACTTCAAGAGTAGGAATCACCGCCGATGGTCGTGGAGGAACACCCGACATTAAACCCTAAATTCTAATTAACAATTCAATTGTTTAGGCTCTGATACCATATAGGAAATCAATGAGCTGAATTGTTCTAGTTTTATTATCACAATCAAGAGCTTGTTAAATAGGAATAGGAGGCCACAAAGTCGACCTCTCTATCCTAGAAATAGATCAAGAATATCCCCTTTCTTAAACAACAAGATTCTCTTATCTAACTTATCAACAATTCAAATATAATTCAAATATACTTAAACTAAACTAATGGTTAACCAAAACCATTCTCTAATATTGGTGTAGGATCATCATCTGTGCTTGCAATTGGTGCGAATTTCGGAGGTATCACGAGTTTTGTAATCGGTTTTTCGCCAGAGATAGACCGGAATTTGAAAACTCGACGTCATTTATCCGCTCGGAGGTTATAGCAGATGTATCGATACAGCTGAAGGATACGGTTAGTAAATTATCAAATATCTATCCAGTTTAAGATATTTTGATGATTCAAAGATGAGTCAATGGTTTGTTTTGATGATTACAGAATTTATATATCCGTTTGGATGGTCGGAGATCAGACGCTACTGTATAGAGCAGCGGAGAAGACAGAACGTGAGATTTCACTAGATCTTCCTTCAACGAGAAACAATCGCCGGAACCGGTTGTTGCATTTGGACCGCCTGGTTCGACCGGTAAGCTTAATGTCAGTGTTATCGTCTCTCCTGTCTCACCAAGTTTCTCGTAAGTATTGATCCTTAGTATACACAATCATTTCAAAATAGAGAATTGTAGTGTTAATTGTTTATGAATGATGATGATGATGAATAGAATTGAAGCATTTGGAGGGCCAAAAGAAGTAGGAGAAACAATAGTAAGAACAGTAACCGGATGTGGTCAAAGAACAGATTTGAAAGGAACTTTGCTGGAATCAAATCTTAGATTAGATTCAGAGAGAAACTTGAAGTACTATGAGTTAGAGTCTAAAGTTGAATCACCATTTTTCCGGAGACATAACGTAGCCATTTGTTGTTCTCACGGTGGTCGGCTTTATAATTGAATGCTCAGACTCCAGAGTCAGCTTGGTCTGTTGTGAGATCGGAGTCTCAAACGATAGCTAGCTCCTTCAATATCATTACTTGAATGTGAAGGAAGACAAATTGTATAAACCCCAAAAGAAACAATACATTTAAGATCAAGGCTTATTCTGTTTTTTCATTACCATTATTGAGTAACTTATATTAATTATAAATTGATAATTGTCATGTCTTATAAAAGATTAGGTGATACACGGGGTTCTTGTTTAGTAAATTTATATGCATACATATTATTTTCTAAAAATATTTGTTTTGTTTTAAGCATCGAACAAAGAATAACAAATGACCATATATTCTTTAAAAAAAAATTGAAACTTTGTTATTTAATTTCAGAATAAAATAGTTTGATAACGTATGTTGGACATGCTAATTTTCCCAAGTCCTCCCATTACGATATTACTCATAGCTATCAGATGGAGCCTGTAGCTACAAGAAATAAATCATGAAAAAAGAACATTGGATTATAATAAATTGATACAATATGAAAATTCATCAACACTGTGCATTACAACACTTCCTAAGTAAAGTTCTGCGTTCAAGAACTGAAAATGAAGCACAGAAAACGTTACTCATATACACCTACTAATTTAGAGTACCTTTTCATTATCAGCAGACAACATATCTCTTATTACCTTAGAATATATCAAAACCTATAGCACTCTCACATAAGTTCTTGAGGAAATCAGAACAAATGAACCGAAGACACAAATAGATGGCATTGTCTTTGACTTTAATACACAAAGCGGCTCTTTTCTCCATACTCTTTAGTTGATGACTCACTGCCATAATCATTTGCTTATGCACGTTTCTTACTTGTAATAACATATATACGTTTATATAAAAATGTTAACATTTGCTTAATGTCATGTAACATTTGATTAAACCTGGCAAGCAAGCCTAAGTAAATTACTGCATCATGCGAAACTAATCCATTGACAGATGAACATTAAGAGAAGATACTCTTATAGAAGTTTGACCTCAAATTTCATTTAGATTGGTGGTCTTGACCAAAATCTCTTTTCTACCACCATAGTTGATATCAACTCAGACTCTGGAATTTTTTTGTCTTAAAACTAAAATATCAGCCAGTAAAATATAGAGATTAATCTTAGGGAAAATTTCTTAAGAGGGTATAAATTTCAACACATATTTCTGTTGTCAAGATATGCTTTAGCCTATAAGCTATTTAGTCCCTAATATGATTTGTTGAATGTTTTGTAGGTTATGAGAAGTTGCAAATAAGAACCGAACAAGAGGATTTACGAGTTCCCAAGGAGGAAGTCTCCTTGGTACATCTCGGTGAGTAACTCACACAGCTTCACTATGATCAATAAAGAGATTACAAGCAATGTGTGTACAAGAACCAGAAAGAACCCCCTAAGATCCAAGCTTCTCACTCTCTTAGGTCTCTCTCAACTCTCAAGGTAAACACACACCTTTCATGCTCTACATTGTGTCATATATATGCCAAAACACAACATCATCATCTCCTGTCTTGTACTGACAATAGATCAATATAGATCACCCTTGACCATAAAGCTAACACTCCATTTCAGGCATCAAAACCAGATGGATCATGCAGAAAGGAAGAGAGAACTCGAGGCCCATTATACTGAGTAATAGATCAGCAAATCGGCCCATTTCCAGAAGCCCAGCAGATCAGATGATACTGGACTTAAATAGAAGACAAGCCACTAGGCTCGGCCCATGTTGGCCCAAGAAGAAGAAGAATCGCCGGTCCACAAACTCCACCTCGACTTCTTCATTTCTTCGCGGCAATCCAGGCGACTCCTCGATTCCTCCCCTTCTCCTTACAGTACCGAGGTAACTCTTCCTCTTCCTCTTCCTCTTCGCAACCCTAAACGTCTCTCAAACAAAAAACACTTCTCTCTCATTCTCTCCTCCCATCTTCTTCAAACCTCCGACTAAAACCAGAGAGAAAATCCTCTCTGATCTTCTCCGTCGTGAGAAGAATCAGAGAAAAGAACCATTCGAGATAGCCTTTCATTTCTCTTTACCCTTCACACTGTAACTCCGAAGATCCACCGAAAAACAGATATCTTTTTCCGATTCCACAGAGAAAACTTCGGCATGCATGAAGACTGTACATTCGCAGAGTAAGTCTAACCATCTCAACTCTTCTTTTCCTTTTCCATGTTCTTAGATTCAATTTCTTCCCTTCAAAACTAAGAACAAACACTCATCAGAAGAAAACTGACCACTTTTCCTTCTGACCCTTCCCTCTTCGGCATGCATGTGTGCCGAAGAGACTTCTTAGGACTCTTGGTCTTTTCAACATACTAGATCGATGAGTAAACCCAGCCGATCTAATGCCGTTTCAAACTTCTTCACTGGTACCGATTTTGTCAATATGTCTGCCGGATTATCCAAGGTACTAATCTTCTTCACCTTTATTTCTTCATCTTCAACTAGTTCCCTTAGAAAACTCATTCTAACCGCCATGTGTTTTGTTCTTTCATGGTACACACTGTTCTTGGCGAGACATATGGCGCTTTGTGAGTCGCAGTAGATCTCTGCTTCTAGATCTCCAAGTCCGATCTCAAAGGTAATACCCTTCAACCATACTGCTTCTTTTGCTGCTTCCACTAATGACATATATTCTGCTTCCGTTGTTGACAGGGCCACTCTAGTCTGAAGACCAGATTTCCAGCTGACAGTGTTTCCACCGACTTGAAAAACGAATCCTGTTATGGATCTTCTTCTGTCAAGGTCAGATGCATAGTCGCTATCACAAAATCCTTTTATTCCTTTCATTTCATTTTTCTTGAAAGTCAGACTCAGATATTTTGCATGTTTTAAATATCTTAAGATCCATCTAACTGCATTCCAATGCTCTGTATCAGGTTTACTCATGAAGCGGCTAACCAGACCTACAGCATATGCCAGATCAGCACGTGAACCAACCATCACGTACATCAGACTGCCCACTGCACTGGCGTAAGGTACACTGTCCATTAGCTTCTCACCTTCTTTGCTGCTTGATAGTTTAAAATGAGAACCCATAGGAGTATTAACTGCTTTGCCCTCTGATTGATTAAATGTGTTCAAGATTTTGTTAATATAAACTTTCTGAGATAATCTCAGAACCCCATTCAACCTGTCTCTTGAAATATCCATACCCAGTATCCTCCTTGCATTTCCCAAATCCTTCATTTCAAACTCATCACTCAATAAACCTTTAAGCTTAATGATTTCTCCCATGTCGCTTGATATCAATAGCATATCGTCGACATAGAGAAGCAAATAAATGTAGAAACCTTTCTTGAATTCTCTGAAATACAAGCAATTGTCAAAATCACTTCTGCTATAACCTTGAGATTTAATATAATCATTAAACCTCAAATTCCATTGTCTAGAAGCCTGTTTCAAACCATATAATGATTTATGCAATAAACATGCATTTCCTTTCTTCTCAAAACCTTCTGGTTGTTGCATATAGATCTTCTCATCTAGGTTTCCATGTAAAAACACTGTTTTAACATCCATCTGCTCCAATTCCATATCATGATTAACCACAATTGATAGCATTAATCTGATAGTAATGTGCTTAACCACAAGAGAAAACACTTCATGATAATCAATACCCTCAATCTGTGTAAACCCTTTAGCAACCAACCTTGCTTTAAACCTTTGTTTTTCAACCCCTGGAATTCCCGGTTTCACTTTGTATATCCATTTGCAACCAACAGTTCTTAGATTACCAGTCAAAGGAACATCCGACCATGTTTGATTTTTGTTGCAAGATTCTATTTCTTCTTTCATAGCAGCTATTCATAGATCACGGTCCTTACCACTTATAGCTTCTGTGTAAGTCTTAAGTTCATCAAAATTAATGTCATCCGCAGCATTTAGTGCATAATATGCTATGTTGTTTTCAATGAACCTGCTAGGCCGTCTTATTTCTCTTCTGCTTCTGTCTCTTGCCAACAAGTAGTCACTATAGTCTGATTCATCCATCTATGTGTCATCTTCTGTGTTTATATTCTCTGTTTCTTCATTTGAATCATGAAAAACTCCACCTTGATCTGCATCATGAACAACATCACTTGAACTTCTAGCTTCACTTGAATCAGTAGGTAGTAAGAAAGAAACCCTTTTATTCTTATTCACCTCCTTCTTCTTAAAATCCAAAGAAGCCTTGTCAAAATCTTTGTAAACGATATCTTCATTGAAGATCACGTCTCTGCTCACAATGCATCTCTTGTCTTCTAAACTCCATATTCTATAACCTTTAACACCTTGTGGATATCCCATGAAAACTCCCTTCTTAGCTCTAGGTTTCAATTTGCCTTGATCAGAATGAAAATAAGACAAACATCCGAACCTTCTCATGTGAGATAGATCTAATTCTCTTCCTGTCCACAATTGTTTTGGTATTTGATAGTTTATCAGTTTAGAAGGAGTTCTGTTCAGTATATAAACAACTGTAGATGCAGCCTCAGCCCATAATGATTCTGATAAACCTGTCTCCGTCAATAGACTTCTCACCTTTTCTAAGATAGTTCTATTCAGTCTTTCAGCTATCCCATTCTGCTGCGGAGTGTATGGACATGTTCTGTGTCTCTTCACTCCTTCTTGAGCACAAAAATCATCAAATACCTTGTTACAATATTCTAGTCCATTGTCGGTTCTCAGTACTTTCAGCTTCTGACCACTTTGATTCTCAGTCAAAGTTTTCCAATCAACAAACTTCCCATAAGCTTCATCTTTTGTTCTCAGAAAATACACCCAAACTTTTCTAGTATAATCATCAACAAATGATATATAATATTGACACCTTGCCAAACTAGGTGTTACATTAGGTGATCCCCATAGATCGGAATGCACATACTCCATAGGTCTTTCTGAAACGTGAATACCTTTTCTGAATGATGTTCTGTGTGATTTCCCAAGAATGCATGGCTCACATTTCTTGTAGTCTTTGATTTCTCCTTGTTTGATCAGTCATTTCTCTTTTAGAAGCTTCATGTTAGCAGCACTCATATGTCCCAATCTGCTATGCCATAGATCCATCATATTTTCTGATATTAACATTGCATTAGCTTCTGATTTTATAGGTTTGCCATTTAAGAAATGTAGAGTGTTCTTGTAACTTGCTGATAGAACCACTCGTTCATCCTTAAACACTTTCAATTTGAAATCCTTTGACTTATACCAACATCCCAGCATCTCCAATTGTCCCAAAGAAATCAAATTTCTTCTAGCCATTTCAGAAAATCTGACATGTGATAATATCACAACTGATCCGTCATCATTCTGAAACTTCACTTTACCAATAGCAGTTACATTGCAACTAGTGTCATTTCCCATTAAAATCTTTTCTCCATTAATCTCTTCCACATCAAACATGAGGTCCTTTCTGAATGTTACATGATATGAACATCCTGAATCAATGATCCATTCATCCCCCCCCCCTCCTTAATTGACGCCATAAGCATTAATGGTTCTGTTTCAGTACTTTCAACAATACTAGCTTCAGCCTTTCCCGATCTGCTATCATTACTATGATGTTTCCTTTTAGGACAATCTCTTTTGAAATGATCTTCTGAACCACAAGACCAGTACTGTTTTGCTTTTGCTCTGGATTTAGATCTACTCTTGTCCTTTTGTTTTCCTTTTGATGTTGAAACCTTTTCACTTCTTCCTCTACTCTGAAACACCAGACCTTCTGCACTTGTTTGTAACTTGTAAAGACCTTTTTCCTTTAGTTCCATTTCTATAGAATAGGCCGAACTAACAATGTCTTTTACTGTGATTGTCTCTCTTCCGCTGCTGTACTTCAATGTGTGAACAAGAGTATCAAATTTTTTTGGCAAACTATTCATAAGAATAGCTGCCTTATCTTCATCACTCATGTCAACATGTACACTAGCCAGGTCAGATATCAACTTGTTAAAAACATCCAGATTCTTATCTAGATTTTTTCCTGCATCCATCTTGAAAGAATAAAATCTTTGTTTCAGGTTGAATCTGTGCGGAAGTGTTCTCACTTGATATTCTGCTTCCAAAGCCATCCATGTATCATACGCAGATCTTTCTCTTTTCACTGATCTTAGAACAACATCAGCCAGACTTGAACAGATAAGATTCTTTGCTCTCTTATCTTTTGCTTTCCATTTTGGATCTGCTTTTGCCTTTTCAAGTTCATCTTCTGTAGCAACTTTGTTATATTCTTTCCCTTTTGGATCTAAACTGGCTTCTTCTTCCAGATAAACAGGCAGAAGTGGATCATCGAGTCCTAGGATCTCCAGCTGAGCTAGGACCTTGAATTTCCAGAGAGAGAAGTCGCCTTCACCATCAAATTTCTCAACATCAAAACGCCCTTGAGTAGGTTCCATGTACTCAACCTTCTCATTCTTCATACTAGCTTCCGCTTTAGTTGACATAGCTTGAACCTGATGCTCTGATACCACTTGTTGTCAAGATATGCTTTAGCCTATAAGCTATTTAGTCCCTAATATGATTTTTCAACAATACTAGCTTCAGCCTTTAGTTGACATAGCTTGAACCTGATGCTCTGATACCACTTGTTGTCAAGATATGCTTTAGCCTATAAGCTATTTAGTCCCTAATATGATTTGCTGAATGTTTTGTAGGTTATGAGAAGTTGCAAATAAGAACCGAACAAGAGGATTTACGAGTTCCCAAGGAGGAAGTCTCCTTGGTACATCTCGGTGAGTAACTCACACAGCTTCACTATGATCAATAAAGAGATTACAAGCAATGTGTGTACAAGAACCAGAAAGAACCCCCTAAGATCCAAGCTTCTCACTCTCTTAGGTCTCTCTCAACTCTCAAGGTAAACACACACCTTTCATGCTCTACATTGTGTCATATATATGCCAAAACACAACATCATCATCTCCTGTCTTGTACTGACAATAGATCAATATAGATCACCCTTGACCATAAAGCTAACACTCCATTTCAGGCATCAAAACCAGATGGATCATGCAGAAAGGAAGAGAGAACTCGAGGCCCATTATACTGAGTAATAGATCAGCAAATCGGCCCATTTCCAGAAGCCCAGCAGATCAGATGATACTGGACTTAAATAGAAGACAAGCCACTAGGCTCGGCCCATGTTGGCCCAAGAAGAAGAAGAATCGCTGGTCCACAATTTCATATATGGGTGTAGATTTATATTTTTATACATATATATATATATATATATAATCTTTAAACTCTGCGTACAATGTTCTTATGTACTCAAAGTTGTCATAGTTTTAGCTGAACTGATGTCTTTGTAAGTAGATGTAGCTATTAGCTCAAATGTATATTTATCGTGTGGTAGTTTTTCTGTCAATCTAAAAGGCCCACTTCTCAACAATGTTCCACCTGCAACAAAAAACGATTCAAATCATTAGTTCTATTACTAAGTTCAATGAGTTTTAATTAAGAGACAAATGAGCATTTGTAATCATTCAGTCAAAAAGGAATCCCAATAGAATGAGAAATTCATCTTCCATTTAACTTGTCTCTTAGTACACATAATAAGATTCAGGAGTTAGAAGAGCATCGTAGATAATCATCTAATAAACCAATTAGGATTGCACCTCAGTTAAGACTTTCGCAAGTTTCAAATCACTTTGCCTTCACAAGTTATGAAGAAATTTATGTGATGGAAACCTCAGCAACTGCAATAAGAAATTTATCAATTATTTTCCTATAACTATGATAAACATCAACAACATCCAAATTGTAATCTGAAAGAGTCATCCTTGGAACAATGGCTAAAGCTGAATTTTACAGAACCAATTCAAACCATAATGTTTTTCCCTAATTGCCACATAAGATTTGAATGGATAAAGATTCTAGATGACACTGTTAGTCTGATGGCTCTTGTGAAGTAAAAGATCGACACGTGTTTCGAATTTGTTTAAATTGTTTTTTTCAAAGCGCTCTAATGCCTGACATTTTATCATTTGATGTCGTTCAATTATCCTCATGAATCGTTTAGTAAATCTCCTTCCTCTGACGATAATATTTATTTATGTACGAGATAAACACAACATTTTTTTCTTAAAGTAATATGGTTTTTGTAGTGGTTTACAATTACTAAAAATATTTATATGTTATATTTGTTTATATATCATGATTTGTATTTTATATGGAAACCTATTATATTGAAGGAAAATGCAATTCCATATAATTTAAAAAAGAACATGTAACACTACATACCATTATAAAATTGTAATACATATTATCACTTTAAGTCAACGAAACAGATCAATCTTTAATTTCTCAAAATGTGGATAAAACCATATCTCATGGTTGTAAGTATAACCTCAACCGCAAACTGTAACAATTTTGTTACTTTAAAAATGAACAAATTACCAAACCAATAACTTTTGTTAAAATTAAAAAAGTTAAGTTAACTTAATTAAACGTAGAATTGTATAAGAGACTACCAAACTTAACACAATGAAACAAGTTAAATTATGATATAACAAAGTAGGTAGTTAAACTAACAAACTTAAAACGATAAAGGATACAAACACGACAACAAAACACTTTCTGTCTACTTCATTTTATCAGACTTCTCCTTTTTAACTTTCTTGGGATCAAACTTGTGTATCTTAGTTTCTGTGTTGCCTTTCAGCTCAGCCATTGTTATGCTACCAAGACCACTCCTATAAACATCATCAACGTTTTTTTCACTCAATTTTATATCTTCATCAACAATACATGTTTCATTGTTGGTGTTGTCTTTGGTAGATGATTCCTCGTCAGCAACTATCATATATGGTTGTCTGATGTGTCTGCATTTTACCACATTTTAGGACCATTATTTAGCATGTTTTGCATTCATACTTGCATTATTATCATTGTTTTAGGTTCTTTTAGGCATAATTCGCATACTTAGTGTTGGGCATTGCATACACTGCATAAAAGGTATTTTTAGGCACTTTTTGGATCTTATCATGGAGTATTTCGGACTACAAGAAGACCAATGAAGAACCGACTGGCCTAAAGTTGAAGTTCAGGATGTGAGCTAAAAGATTTGTTACTCGAGTCTGACACTCGAGCATGGCACTCGACCATCACTTGGTCGAGTGGATTTGCGGACCAGAACTAAGACTTTTGACGAAGTTGACTTCTTGGGCTTCTCTGCGAAAAAGACCCATCAAAACCCACTTGTGCAAGCCCAACAACTATTTTAGGCCTTTTTATATTTTCTTTTCTTTAGGAATTTTCCTTTTCACTTTTTAAGGAATTTCCCATTTTTCTTTTGAGGGAATTTTCCCTTTTTCTCTTTAAGTATTTTTCCTTTTTTCTTAAGATCTTTTGGTCTATAAATTGTACTATAATTTCCAGTTTTAATATACAATCTTTTCTAGCAAATTTTGACTTCTCTTTTACAAAGCAATTTACGATTTTTAGTCTTAAGTTTATGCAATTAGAATTCGATTTCAAGTCTATGTTTTACTTCATGAATTCTGAGTAAGTTAGTTTAGGGTTCTTGAGGAAAGGGTGAGATTAGGGGAAAACTTAGGGATTTCCATATTTGTTTATGTTTAATTAAGGTCTTAGATCTCTTTAATTTAAGTGTTCTTAATGCTTGTTTCTTTCTGATCAATTGAAATTCGATCTAATGGTGAATCCCCCCCCCCCCCGAGAGGCGTTTGGGGAATCACTTGAACATGTTTAAGTTAAGATAACATCTTCCTAGCTCAAGAGATTGATTGTCTAGGGTGTTATTAGGCTTTGTAAGGTCCATACTTAAAGCCTCTTGAATTTCCAATCGTTGGGCAAGAGTCAAGTCAGGTTATCTTTTAGGAGAGGTCCCATTGCGCGAGAGCGAATGTGATTACTTTGTGATTCCTTGCTTTGAGGTCATCTAAATAGGTTGATAAACAAGTCTGGAACCCCTAGGAATACCTTAACCATTGATCCTTAACCTCAAGAACCCCTTTTTCCTCTATTGAATTTCCGTGCATTTTAATACTCTCCTTTTAGGTTGAGATTTGGTATTGCATTTCATTTTGCTATTGCTTTATTTTTAATGCTCTGCTTTTACATTTCTATTTTCTTGTCTCGTTTTTAGCACTTTGTTTTAGGATTTCGTTTTCACCTAGATTAGATCACCACTCACTAAATCGAATCTGGCTTAGATTAGGATAAGTAGATTACGTCTTGATTGCTAGTTACTCTCCCAGTGGATTGACACCATACTGTACTACAATTGATTAAATAGACAGTTTGGTATTTGAGAAAACACCATAAAAACGTCTTTATCAAATTGGCGTCGTTGCCAACTAGGTTCTAGTTAGCTACAATTAGGAAAATCACTTTCCTGAGACTAAGTTTTACTATACTATTCTATTCTCATTTCTGGTTTTTGTCTGCTTTCAGGTACACTCGATCAACAAGCTCGACCAACTCAGCTCGAGCTCCTTGATCTTTCCTCTGTTTCCAGAAAGCTCGAGCAGACCCCAGAAACACTCGATCAACACACTCGAGCACCACCTGCTTGAGTGTTATTTCCGACAACACAAATCACTTGCATGAATACCAGGTCCCGTGGTAGTGAAGATCTCATCCCATACTCTGACAGAATAGACTGTTTGCCTCGTGAATACTTACGAGAACAACGGAACGGATTGAACGAAGAATACACGGATCAAGTGAACATGGAAGAACAAGTACAAGCTACTGAACTAGGAACTCGTCCTAGGAGAGTTAGACACATTGGTGCCGGTGATGCTCCCAGTATTCACACTCAACGCCATGGAATTGTTCCACCAGCCATCGCCAACAACAACTTTGAGATTAAGAGTGGTATGATCTCCATGGTACAGAACAGTAAATTTCATGGTTTACCTTCTGAGGATCCGCTGGATCATCTTGATGAGTTTGAAAGACTAACCAGTTTGACAAAAATAAATGGGGTTAGTGAGGATGCTCTGAAATTGCGACTGTGTCCTTTCTCTCTTGGAGACAAAGCACATCTATGAGAAAAACACTTGCCACAAGGGTCTATTACATCTTGGGATGCCTGCAAACAGGCGTTTCTAGGCAAATTCTTTTCCAACTCTAGAACTACGAAACTTCGCAATTCTATCTCTGGTTTCAAGCAAAACCATTATGAGACATTCTCTGAGGCTTGGGAACGATTCAAGATGTACCAATCATAATGTCCTCATCATGGTTTCACTACTGAGTCTCTTCTCAGTACTCTCTACAGAGGCGTCATTCCCAAGATACGCATGTTGCTAGACACAGCCAGCAATGGGAATTTTCTAAATAAGGATGTCGATGATGGATGGGAATTAGTTGAGAATTTAGCTCAAGCAGATGGCCAATACAGTGAAGACTATGATCAAACTCCTAGAGGCACAACAGATTCAGATATGGTTAGTAGAATGGAACTCAAAGCCATACAAGACAAATTGGACAAGCTACTCTCAGCTCACCATAAGCAAGTACACCATATAGGTGAATCAGAACGGGTTGAAGAAGACGATGATGAAGTTGAAGAGGTCAGTTTCGTGCAGAATCAAAGCAACAACTACAGACAATTCAACAGCTACAAACCCAACCCTAACCTCTCCTACAGAAACACAAATGTAGCAAATCCAAACGACCACGTGTACCCACCCAAACCGCACCCACAACCACAACCCAAACCATTTATACCCAAACAACAGTACCAGCAAACACACCACCAACCACCACCTGGATACGAACCACACCCACCACAACAAACACCTGAAGTAATGGACATCTTGCAGCAAATACTAAAGGGACAGACAGCCACCGCTTCCGAATTAACAAGCAAATTTGCTGAGATACACGCTAAGATCGATGCTTCACATAATGACCTAAACTGCAAGTTTGAGACTCTTAATGCCAGTCTCAAATATGTGGAGAATCAGCAAGGATCTTCATCAACTGCAAAACAAACCGGACAGCTACCTGGAAAAGTTGTTCAAACCCCTAAGGAGTATCACGCCAACGCCATTACACTCCGTAGTGGCCGTGAATTGCTAATCCGTGACGAATCGACAGAGAACACTGAGGACAGTGTCCTTCACGAAGGGGAGGATGATTTGGTCGAAGAACAGACAGAATTCAGCACAGAAAAGCCGAAATCTCCGACACTCGACCAAGAAGCTCGAGCACCACCTGCTCGAGTGTCAGAGCTGCAGCCCAAAAACACAACTGACGTACAGAAAGACCCAAAACCATTCACTCCACCTCCTTTTAAACCGCAGCTTCCTTTCCCACAGAGATTCAAAAAGGATGTTGCAGACAAGTACAAAGCTCTCTTTGAAAAACAGATGAAGGACGTTGAAGTAAAAATATCAATTCTGGATGCCTTTATGCTAATGCCCCCTTATCAAAAGTTTTTAAAGGATGCATTCAAAGACAAAACACAAGAAGTCGAAGGAATGGTTGTGCTAACACATGAGGTCAGTGCTATTATACAAAGAAAAGTTGTGCCTAAGAAGCTTGATGATCCAGGAACGTTCACAATCCCATGCTCGCTTGGACCTCTCACATTCAAGAGTTGTTTGTGTGATTTAGGGGCATCAATCAGCCTGATGCCTCTAACAGTCGCCAAAAGATTAGGGTTCGACAAGTACAAATCTTGTAAGATATCTTTGGTACTAGCTGATAGAACGGTTATGATTCCACATGGAATTCTAGAAGACTTACCAGTTCGGGTCGGAGGAGTAGAAATCCCCACGGATTTCGTTGTTCTAGATATGGGAGAAGAACCAAAGGACCCCTTGCTATTTGGTAGGCCTTTCTTAGCCACTGCAGGAGTTGTGATCAATGTGCCAAAAGGAGAGATTGAACTCAATCTGGGGAAAGATTTCAAGATGACTTTCAGCATCGGCGACATAATGAGAAAACCGACCATTGAGGGTCAGCTGTTCGTGGTGCAAGAAATAGATGATCTTTCAAAGGATCTGTTTGGGGAATTGATAGAGAAAGATCACCTCGGTACTGCTTTGATGAAAGACGGTCGTGATGGATACATATACAAAGAAACTGAGGTCTACAAAGGCTTGTTGGACTCTTGCAAATCACTGAAAAGTGAAAAACAGTTCGAGACCTTACACTCGACCTCAACACTCGAGCAAGTAGAGCTCGAGCATCCCGATTTAGCCTCTGGAAATCAACACTCGACCACAACACTCGACCACACCAAGGTCGAGTGTCAGATCGATGACGACTGGTCGGAGCTTAAATCACCAAAAGTGGAACTCAAACCACTCCCCTTCGGGCTCAGGGTTTTATCCAGGTGTGTTGAGACAGCTCTCGTGCTTAATTAGGAGAAATGCCACTTCATGGTGAGAGAAGGCATCGTTCTAGGTCATAAGATTTCAGGAAAGGGTATCGAAGTCGATAAAGCCAAGATAGAATTGATGGTTCAGCTGCACCCGCCCAAAACAATCAAAGACATTAGGAGTTTCTTGGGACATGCAGGATTTTATAGACGATTCATCAAAGACTTTTCAAAGACTGCTAGGCCTCTAACTCGTCTCCTTTGCAAGGAAGCAGATTTCGTCTTTGATGAAGAGTGCCTCAAGGCTTTTCTCGAACTTAAAGAAGCCTTGATAACAGCACCAATAGTCCAAGCACCTGACTGGAATCTCCCTTTTAAGATAATGTGTGGTGCTAGTGACTATGCTGTTGGAGCAGTTCTGGGACAGAAGAAGGATAGGAAGCTAAATGTGATCTACTATGCTAGTAGAACACTAGATGAAGCTGAGGTGAAATACGCCACTACAGAGAAGGAATTGCTTGCAGTTGTGTTCGCTTTTGAGAAATTCAGGTCATATATGGTTGGATCGAAAGTTATTGTGCATACTGATCATGCAGCTCTAAGATACTTGATGAAAAAGAAAGATGTTAAGCCTAGACTACTTAGGTGGATTTTGTTGCTGCAAGAATTCGACATGGAGATAGTCGATAAACCTGGGATAGAAAGCGGTGTTGTTGATCACTTATCAAGGATACAGGTTGAAGAAACCCTTCCAATGAACGATTCTATGCCTGAAGAACAATTGTTGAGTTTTTCCATCAAACACTCGACCATGACACTCGAGCACCACCTGCTCGAGTGTCGGACCCACAATCAGAAAAGGTGTTTCTCGATCGGATCAAAATTTGTGGGAACTTGCTTACCATGGTATGCCGACTTGGTTAACTATTTGGTAGGAGGAGAGCTGCCTAAGATTCTGAATTATCATCAAAAAAAAAATTCTTCAGGGATGTAAGGCAGTATTTCTGTAATGAACCTTATCTTTACAAGCAAGGATCTGATGGATTATTCAGAAGATGTGTATCAGAAGAAGAAGTCAAGGGAATATTAGAGCACTGCCATGGATCTACTTATGGAGGACACTTTGCTGCATTCAAAACAGCACAGAAGATTCTTCAATCCGGGTTATGGTGGCCATCAATTTTCAAAGACTGCCAAGAGTTTATATCTAGATGTGATTGCTGTTAAAGAATGTGTAATATAAGCAAGAGGAATGAGATGCCGCAGAATCCAATCTTGGAAATAGAAGTGTTTGACTGTTGGGGAATCGATTTTATGGGACCATTTAAGCCTCTTTCTTTAGGGAACAGCTACATTCTGGTTGCTGTGGATTATGTCTCTAAATGGGTAGAAGTTATTGCAGCTCCTACAAACGATGCAAAAGCGGCACTTAAGCTTTTCAAACACATAATATTTCCCAGATTAGGTGTACCAAGAGTTGTGATCAGCGATGGAGGGTCCCATTTTGTCAACAAGGTTTTCGAGAATTTGTTTAGGAAACATGGAGTTAGACACAAAAGTGGCAACTCCTTATCATCCCCAAACAAGCAGACAAGTCGAGGTCTCTAACCGGCAGATTAAATCAATTTTGATGAAGATAGTTGGGCAGTCAAGACGTGATTGGGCCGCCAAATTAGGTGATACTCTTTGGGCCTATAGGACTGCTTTCAAAATACCTATTGGACGCACACCTTTTCAACTACTTATGGAAAGTCCTGCCATTTGCCAGTAGAGCTAGAGTACAAATCGATTTGGGCAACCAAACTCCTGAATTTCGATATCAAGACAGCACAAGAAAAGAGGCAGATGGATCTACATGAGCTTGAAGAAATCAGACTTGAATCATATGATAGTTCGAAAGCATACAAAGATCGCACAAAGGCAGCCCACGACAAAAAGATCCAGCGGAAAACAATAGAAGTTGGTGATCAAGTACTTCACTTTAACTCAAGACTCAAGCTGTTTCCCGGAAAACAGCGATCAAAGTGGTCTAGTCCATTCAAAGTACTACAAGTTCTACCTTATGGAGCAGTCACTTTGGCCAACAGCAATGGGGAAGGATTTACTGTGAACGGTCATAGAGTTAAGCCTTATTTGGCCAACTGCATGATTCCCGAGGGAACTTTGGTTCTGCTCGATGAACCACCTCCTCTCCAATAAATAAGAGGAAGTCGAGCTTGAGACTATAAACAAGCGCAGTTGGGATCAAGATAGATTTAAGATGTTAAAATCCTTCACACTATCTCTGAGCATAAGGAGGAAGATTTAGATTTAATAATATTTTGATGAAAATTGAAACGTAATCGGCATCACCCGATGGAGGAATTATCTTCTCTACGTAGAGAGAGAAAGAGGAAGGAGAGAAGACAACTAAAAGGCGGTTGGAATAAACAATCCAATTAAACGGAAAAGAATATCCGAATAAATCAAAAATCAACAAACAAAAAACAAAAGAATTATTAGCCATCTTTTTAGTGTAAGAGATTTAAAAAGAAAATTTCATAGTAAAAAGATGGCTAATATTTAACAATTTAGCATCTTTAGCATCTCTAAATGATTTCTCAACAATTTCCTCTGCAGTAAAAGATTTTTCATTAAATTTACTCTGATTTCTGGCTTTCCATATTCCCCACAGCAGCCACGGGTTTAGAGGGTAGACAATCCATGTCAGAGGAAGGACGATGAGATTGTTGGTATGTTTGAGACTGTCTAATAGCATGTCTATTGCTTCAAGATTTGGATCGATGTACCGAGGGGCCAGCTTCCAAAACCGCTTAGCAAATTGACAATTAAACAAGAGGTGCACAATTGTTTCTCGCTCTGAGCACCACAGGCATTTGATATCTGTCGCAGTTAACATTTTCTTCAAGTAAACATGTTAACCTTAGGAGGTGCTTGTATAGACCAGAGTTCTGACACCAAATTTATATTCATGCTCTCTTGACTACTCTTGTGATAGGCTAACTTTGATGTGTAGTTGATACGAGCTTCGAGATGCTTCTCTAAGGTTGATGGGAGCGGGTTCCATCCAAGGAAACCAGATGTACTTCCTTGGTAAGAAAAGTCAGGCGGCGCGGAAGGTGGGGGATTGAGGAGCGATCCACAAGACGGATGGTGGGCTTCTTGATACACTCAAGCACACTCTACATCAAGGGTAAACCTCGCGAGATCTTGTAGTGTGTTCTAAGTCTTAGACAAACGACTAGCTTGCTAAGGACTCAGGATTTCTCTTTGAGAAAAAAGTGTTCTTTATTGATTTCAAAGTTGGGTGGTTTGTTAGATGGCTGCAAGGGGACCTATATAAGGGGTCCTAAGGCCGACTTACTTTAAAAAAAGGAAAATATGGGTTGCAGCCCATTAACAAAAAGGAAATAAGAAAAATGGCAAATTACAAGAAAAATGGCAAATTACAAGAAAAATGGCAAATTTATAACTTAGTGATTTGGTACCTTTTTTAAATGAAACTAAAAGGCCTAAAAAGCCTATGGGCCTTAAGACTCTTTATCCTAAGGTGTTGGAGTTGTTTGAGCTTGGCGTTCCTGCAAAAACATTTGTCATAAACACAAAATAATCCTTGTAGGGCGCGATAAAGGGCCAAGTCTTGTCGGTTTCTTCCAGCTCGGGTCTTGTCGATTCTTGGTCCTCTTGGTCAGCTTTTAAAGAGCCTAGAATGTCTTGGATTTCCTCTGGTCGTGCTGCTTGGTCTTGACTTGCGTTCTTGATCTTTCCCGCGCTCCTCGAAGAAGTCCCGATATCGATCTTAGAGTGTTCCGGGAAGGACGCGATCTCTTCCTTGTTCAAGATGTTAACTACAGATTCTTCTAGTTGTTCTCTCAGCTTGTGTCTCCTAGCTCGAATCATTGGTCTGCCTTGTTCATCCAGCTTGATGCCCTCATCAGTAGTATCATGATTGGTTGTGAAGCCATATCTCTTTGTCCTTCAGATTTGTTTGACTTGGTTTGATGCAAACAATATCTTGTTCAAACAGCGGTAGTACTTGTTGAATCAAATCTCTATTCCATTCAATTGAGTTAGGCATAAACAGATATTTAACCTTTAAGTTTGTTGATTGTTGTGCTACTGGTCCAATTGGGTGCATTACTTCGCTCACCATTTCCAATAGCCCAGCCTACATTTCCTTTAAGTAAGTCCCTTCCAAATAAAATACTCCTCGAGCCATGAGAGATATTAGTCTTGGATTCTGCCTCTATAAAGTTGGTTTTATGACAATATTTCCCTAGTAAAACTCTTGACATAAATGAATCTAGTTGTTGTAGGACTCTCCAGCAAAGCTTTGCTAGTAGAGCTTCATTAAATGAGCAAATGTCTCTTAGTCCTAAGCCCCCAGCAGACTTAGACTTTGTTAGTTTATCCCATGTTATCCAACATACATTTTTTATCATAGGAAACATTCCACCATAATCTTGTTATAACAGAATGAATGTTTTTGCATAGTGATGTTGATAATTGGAAGCAGGACATGGCATAGGATGGGATGGCTAAGAGCACACTTTTCAGCATGATTAGTTTACTGACTAATGATAGGAACTTGCTCGTCCAAGAAATTACTTTTTGTCTAATTCTATCCACAATAGATGGAAATAGATCCCTTTTTCATCTACCAATCTGCTCTGGTATGTCTAAATATTTCCCTACTCCTTCTTTTTGAATGT
>JAKUCM010002114.1:0-20421 GCA_023374145.1 Lepidium sativum
GAGAGAGAGGACTGGAAAATCGTTTGTTAGATTATGTTACTGGGTTGTGCATGACATAATATTTGTAGTTGTATTCTGTCATTCGGTACACCATGCATCCATCACACTATGGGGCATTTACAAAATCAAGGAAAGAGATTCATCTCTCCTCTACAAATCTCATTCCTAATTCTTGTGGTCAATATAATATATCTATTTATTTTTATCTATTTATTTTCATGCAATTTCTCAGTTTGTCCGAATTGTAGAACTTGCGTTCCTATAATCTTAATTCCCCAAACTTTCATTTATGCTTATTTCACTAACAAAAACTAATATTTTGTGAAGTGTTTTTATCATGAAAACAAGAACTAGAGATTCATTGTTTTGAAGCAGATTTACTTCTTGGTAATGTAATTGGTTTTTTTTGTTTCTTATCTTAAATAAAATATGGAGACTAATCAAAATCTGATTCCATTTTTGTGATTTCCAAAAAGAAAAAACAGAAAAAATAGGAAAAGAATTTCCAAAGGAAAAAAAAAGAAAAAAAAAAAACACCTTCATGGTGAATTATTTTTCGTTCTTGATCAAATTTCATTTTGATTTGCATGTATGTCATAAATTCATATGAACATGTGTTGATAGAAAGATAAGTCTTTCAACTATTGAAAAATTGACAAAAAAACACACACTTTTTTTGTGTTCAAGTTAAACGTAATCGGTTTAATAGTTTTGTTCTTATTTTCAAGGTTCTTCTAATTTGTAGAGCAATAAGAAAACAAAAAGACTAAACCTAGTTCAGTTTCTTTGTATTGATAAGTATAGTGTTTCGTATTTATAAAAAATGACTTACTTTTGAAGGAACCCAAAAAAAGGAAAAAAAACAATAAAAAAAATAGATGTTCTTGTTTTTTGAGTACAAAAACTCAATTTAATTTTCAAGTTAATGAGGAAAAGTTATCAAAATCAGATTTGTCTTGACGAAATTAAAAATCTGGTTCATATTAAGTGAATTCAGTTTAAATCGATTTATTTTATTGCTCTGGTTCAAATTAATTGAACCCGGTTCAAATCAGTTTATATAATAACCAAGGTCAAATCCTTATCAAACTGTTTTAATTATCAGTACCCAAAATAAATTTTGGTTATAGATGATTGTGTTTTGGTTTTCACAATCCAATTATATTTTATTTACTCAACATATTGAGAATTACCAAGTAATTTCTAAATATATTTGAAAAGTATGGGTGGTACCAAGTATATATATGGGTATATATATATATATATATATATATATTATTTTTTTATGAGAGAACCAATCCTGACATTGTGGTAACCCACTTGGTTATAAGTGCGGCAATAAGTAAATTCCCTATAATGGTCAATCTTATAAGATCAATGACATAAAATAATTTGACAATTGATCTCAAAGAGAGTTATCTCAATAGCTAATAATCAATTGGATGATAACCTAGGATCCACTTGTTAAATGTGTGTCATGAGATCAAATTGTAAATCATCAAGAGGAATATGTTGAAATCCTATGACTAAAGAGGTTGCTTGATGGTAACCCTACCTATGTAATTGGAGATCCCACGATTTAGGTTCAAAGGGAAAACAAATTCAAGTAGAATCTGATAAGTGCAACTAAGAGACTCATGTCTATAGCCTAGTAGCTAGGATGATTACCAGTGCTTTCTGTATGTGTAAATGATAATCATTTTCTTTTAATGGTTTTATCATGGCTTTGAGATATAAGTGGAGTATTACAGGATGTTCCTTTAAACAAAGCTAATGGCAAATCACCTTGTGAGTGTGAAATGAGGCCGTTTCTAGGAGAATGAAGTTCATGATATATCTCCAAATTTACTCATGATTAACCGGGCATGTTCACGACCAAAATGAACACAATGGAGAATCTAGTTCTGTGAGAAAATGAAGTTGTGTTATAGTTGTTGTCTTGGTTTACATCAAAGTCCGGAAAGTTCAAAGCATCATGTTCACTTTCTCGTCGAGTAAATCCGATAACTATTATTAATGATTGTACTCTTAAAAGTTCATTTTCAAACCCTACATATGTTCAGAGTCATTTCTATTCATATGGAGGATTGTTGGAACTCAATTTGAGTTCGTGTGAATGAGAAATGCTTTTCTAATGTTTGTTGCTTGAAATGCACAAATTAGACTAGCCTATATTGTGGAGAAGTCATAGACAACATTAAAATAACCTATTTATATAAAATTAGTTTTTGTGAATTTGATCACTATATAAACTATAACTTGATTAAAAGTAAAAAGCTCTCTTTAGTCAAAGAGAAGAAACTTGGTCAATAGTCAAATATTCTCTACAATTGATGAATTGATTTTTATCAAATTTATAACTCCACAATTGATCTTAATGGTTCAAAAATTAATTGATATGAATGAGCATTATACACCACAACAATGAAGATATAAAGTCTCATCTCTCTCGTTCACTGGAAAAATAAAGATATGAAAAAATACTCAACAATCTTTTTATTTTCTTTTCCTTTATTTTTTTCATGGTTTGTATCCATGAGAGTACAACATAGGAAAAGCGTTCGTTTGATTATGCTATTGGGTTGTGCAAGACATAATAGTTGTAGTTGTATAATGGGATTCAGTACATCATGCATCCATCACACTATGGAGCGTTTACAGAATCAAGGAAGAGATTTATCTTTCCTCTGCAAATCTTATTCATGATTATTGTATCGGTATAATATATTTATTTATTTTTATCGATTTATTTCATGTAATTTCTTCATACCTTATCAGTTTTTCCCAATTGTAAAACTTAGGTTCCTGCAGGAATTAGGGTCAATTCTCGCTAATTGCCGCAACTTTGAACAACTTACTCTTGATATTCTTCTTCGATACCATTTTGATGTAAAAGACTTATTGTTTATAGACTCTCATTGTTTCTATTATAGTATATAGTAAAGCTCATAACTAAATTTTTCATTCCAAATTTTGTAGAGATATGTGTTGTAGAAACTTTCACTATCGCATAAACGAGTTCAATGTGTTGAAATATCTGATTCTGTTTGGGACTGATGATAGTTTCCATTGTCGTGGTCCTGGCTCTCTGTTGGAAATAATTGAGGTTTACGAGCCAAATGGACTGGAGAGAGATGAGAGGAAGATGGCTCGTTTAGGAACCCTGATTGATGAGTCTCGACCTATCGAAACGCATGCGGACAACGGGACAGACGAGGGACCAAGTTGCGGAACACAAAACACGACCCAAGTATCGATCATTGACCCAAGGATCACCACTAGATCCAAAACGGCTGCCCGGAACATACAGACCAAGTGTAACAACTATGCCGCCGACTTCCTAGAGTCGTATGACCCGAGGGAGGTTATTCGAACGGTCTTCACCATCACTAGGTGAAGACCCTAAACCGTTAAGGAAGTATAATATTCTTTTCCCTCACCTTGGTTTTGTCCCAAGTGGTTTCCCAAGGGAGGTTTTAATGAGGGCAAGGCACTTAACGCATGGCCGCGCACCTCCGAGTGATGTGGCCATCTCTATCCCCTTTCATTTATAGCCGTTATCTTATCCTTTGTTGACCCGCGTTTTGGCTCGTTGACCCACTTGTCTAGGGTTTTAGCTTTTCCTATAAAAGAGACCTTTGTGCGTTTGTAAAGAGGTTAGCCTCATTTTATAAAGAATCAAGTTTCTCTCTTCTCTTTGCATGTAACTCGCTTAGAAATCCTTAGCCGACGTCGAACTGGGCTCACGGCGGCTAAGCCTGACCGTATCGTGAGTACAGACATCACTCACGTGTCGTCATTCGATCCACTTTTCCCTCGTTCTCGTTTCGATCTGCAACCATCTCATCGGAGGTTTCGGATTGAGACTTATCCGAACCTCTCTCGTTATTGTTCCGTTTATCGCATCCTTCCCGACTTTCCGTACCGTTCCGACACCATGTTTATCCGCCAAACCCCTCCATGACCGTGTGACGCATCAGTCTTTTGGTATCAGAGCCAAAGATCCCCACGGTTGTACCTATCCTTGCTTTTTTTCCTTTTCGCGTTTCGGTTTCTTCAAAGTTTGCATCTTTCATCTTCTTCGTCTTATTTTCTGTAAAATTTTGCTCGTTTGCGTCTTTGGGTTCTGTTTATGCGTGAAAAGTTGAAGTCATGCTTCGGTTTTTATCCCAATAGCTTTGAAACCCACCCGAGACCTTTTCTCTGATTTTTCACCGAAAGATTCGAACTTTGCGTCATTGTGTTCTTCGTGTTCTTGCCTAGATTGCTTTTTGTTTTCTTATTTTCTTTGGCTAGATCGTAAAGGTGTTTACTTCTTGAGTCCAAGCGCGTTCTCTAGTGGCCTTGAAAACCACGTGTCGCCACACGAGCTCGCGACTCCGTATCCTTTGTCGCCTAGCTCGGTCGTTGGCGACTGCTTTTTCTCTCCCAATCATTGACTGATTTTTCTCTCTCCAATCATTAGCTGTCATCTTTTCAAAAATATTCCCTCTTATCTGTTTTGTTATCCGTTAGCTCTCACCCATGTGTGCTTCTTTGTAAAGGTGGACGCACGAAGCCTATGGTACGACGCCCAGCCAAGATCCGCGACCCGACCACCGACCCTGACCTGTACGGCCCCGGCGAGATCCGCACACCACCGTCCGTACTTCCTTCTCCGGTGACCCTCTGTCGGAGCTGCGCGTCTGGTACACCAGAATCTGTACGCCGCCATCCGTACAATGGCGGCTCAAGACCCCCCGATGGTTCCGCCTCCTCCACCTGAAATCGGAGTCGTCCTCATGCAGATTCAAGCGCAGCTGGGCCAGATCGATGAGCAGCTCAGTCGACTCCAGTTTGCTCGGCTAGCCGCCCAACGAGTACCACCACACCGCGAGCCAAGGGTTCCACCCCCTCCCGGACAACAAACTGACCAAGGCCAAGTCGAGGACTACTCCACCGAATAAGACCCAGACTATCCGAGGCGGAGACCACCACGCCGAGATGAAAACCGCCCAATGGGTCCTAACCAAGTCGGGCCTTCTTACAAATTCACTGTTCCCACCTTTGCCGGGAAGGTTGACCCGGAAGCTTACCTTCAGTGGGAAAGTCGCATGGATAAGGTCTTCTCGTGCTATACTTTCCCGGACCAACGTCAAGTTACCTTTGCCGCAGCCCAACTCACGGATCATGCACTTACTTGGTGGGATCGAGACGTGGATGTCCGAAGAAGAAACTATAAACGCCCCGTTTCCAATTAGACTACCATGAAGGCTTTAATGAGACGCATGTACATTCCTCAATACTATAGCCAAGACTTACAAAGGCGGTTTAGAAGACTCACCCAAGGAACTAAGAGTGTTGAAGAGTATTTTGAAGAGTTCGAGCATCTAAGAAACCGACTACAACTTGAAGAAACTGAGGAAGCTTTAATGGCTCAATTCTTAGACGGCATGAACAAGAGGATTGCCAAACGTACAATGGCTTTGAGGAGATGTTGCACTTGGCCATTCAAGTGGAACAACAAATTAAGAGGATGAATGCTAGCACCACTCGGACCCGAGGTCAAGGACTTCAGAGCTGGACCCCGAACGTGTCCTCATCCCAAGGAGTCAGCCGCGGATCCGAGAAGCCGAAAGCTGTTCACATCGACTCTTGATTTAAGCCGCAAGCATAACAACACCCCGCGACCCGAGTCACGAGCTCAGCCCACCAATGCAAGAACTAGGGATATCGAGTACTTCAAGTGCCGAGAACAAGGTCACTATGCCCGTGATTGCCCAAACCAACGGAACATGACCCTCACTGCCACAGGGGATTACGAATCCCAGATGAGGCCGATGACCCGCAAGAACTTTCCAGAGAAGCCAAAACAGAGGAAACCATTGCCGAGCCAGAGGTTGGAGAAATTCTCATGATATGCCGAGTGCTTAGTGTCAATCCAGTACCGGAAGACTCCAACCAATGTGACAACATCTTCCACACTCGATGCATGATAAGTGGGAAGGTGTGTGGCTTGATCATTGAAGGGGGCTCATATACCAATGTTGCGAGCTCCTACATAGTCAAAAAACTCTCTCTTGCAACCACACCCCACCCAAAACCCTATAGACTTAAGTGGTTGAACAATAAATCTATGATTAATGAGTCTGAACAAGTTTTGGTCGCATTCAATGTGGGGCTATACAAGGACCAAGTCCTATTCGATGTAGTGCCGATGCAAGCCAGCCTCCTATTGTTGGGTAGGCCTTGGCAATTTGACAAGAAAACATCCCACTGTGGCCACACGAACCAGTATCACTTTATTCATGATAATAAGTGAATGTGCCTTAAGCCATTAATGCCTTCACAAGTTAATGAGTTGCAAACGAACATGACTAAGGATCCAGACACTAAAACGAATCTTTTGATTAATGTTGGAGATGTTAGGAGATCACTTAGTGACTCCTCCTGTCATGTTTTGCTAATGGTCTTTAATGAATTGTTGTCTATAGCTAGTGAAGACGCAACCGTCCCGGAAGCCATCAAGGAGCTCATAAGCCGATTTCAAGATGTGTTTCCGGAAGAGCTGCCTCACGGCCTACCTCCTATCCGAGAGATTTGAGCACCAGATCGATCTCATCCCGGGAGCCCAACTTCCAAATCGAGCTGCCTATAGAGTCAACCCAACTGAAGCCAAAGAATTGGAAAGGCAAGTCGAAGATCTCATGAAGCAAGGCTACATGCACGAAAGTCTCAGCCCTTGTGTCGTACCAGTCCTCTTAGGGCCCAAGAAATATGGGTCTTGGCGCATGTGTGTTGATTGTTGAGATGTCAACAACATTACCGTGAAGTATAGGCATCCCATTCCGAGGCTAGACGACAGGCTAGATGAGTTGGATGGAGCAAGTATCTTCACTAAGATCGATCTCAAGAGTGGGTATCATCAGGTCCGGCTGAAAGAAGGTGATGAATGGAAGAAGACCTTCAAGACCAAGCAAGGCCTCTATGAATGGTTGGTCATGCCATTCGGCCTTTCCAACGCCCCATCCACCTTCATGCGCTTGATGAATCACGTACTTCGACCCTTTATTAAGAAATTTGTTGTGGTTTATTTTGATGATATCCTTATCTATAGCCGCGACCTTGATAATCACTTGTCGCACCTCAATGCGGTTTTGACAACACTTCGAGAAGAAAAGCTTTACGCTAACTTCAAGAAGTGTGTTTTAGCACTATTGAGCTTGTGTTCCTAGGCTTTGTTGTGAGTGCGCAGGGCCTACGAGTGGATCAAGAAAAGATAAGGGCTATTGAGGAGTGGCCCACACCAACCACCGTGAGCCAAGTACAAAGCTTCCACGGTTTGGCCAGATTTTACTGAAGCTTTGTCAAAGACTTAAGCACCGTGGCCGCGCCTCTTACAGCCATCATCAAGAAGAGTGAGGAGTTCACATGGGGGCCAGCCCAAGAATCTTCTTTCCGAGAGCTCAAGAGAAGGCTGACCCAAGCCCCACTCCTCGTCCTACCTAACTTCGAGAAAACTTTTGAAGTGGAGTGCAATGCATCCAACATCAGGATTGGAGCGGTCCTAACCCAAGGAGGCAAACCCGTGGCCTACTTTAGTGAAAAATTGCATGGCCTTACCCTGAACTATCCGACGTATGATAAGGAGTTTTATGCCTTGGTTCGAGCCATGGAAACTTGGCAAAATTACCTTTTACCGCGGGAGTTTATACGGACCACGAGACCTTGAAACATCTCTGCAGCCAGACCAATCTCAAGAAGTGGCACGCCAAATGGCTGGAGTTCATCGAGTCTTTTCCTTACGTAATCAAATATAAGAAGGGAACATAAAATATTGTGGCCGATGCTCTATCAAGGAGGCATACCTTGATCACCACAATGGAAGCAAGAGTTTTGGGTTTTGAAGGAATCAAAGGAACCTATGAGACAGATCCAGAGTTTGGAGAAAGCTATAGGGACCATAGAAAGGGAATGCACTCTCAATTCTATATTACTGATGGTTTTCTTTTTCGTGAACGTAGGTTGTGTATATATGCCGGCTCGATCCGAACACTCTTATTACAAGAAGCCCATGGAGGCGGCTTAACCGGTCATTTAGAAGTCCTTAAGGAACATTTCTACTGGCCCAAGACTTTAGAAGTCCTTAAGGAACATTTCTACTGGCCCAAGATGAAGCGCATGGTAGAGAAATTCGTGGGACACTGTAACTTGCCAAACCGCCAAATCTACGCCGCGACCCCACAAGTTATATAAACCCTTACTTATTCCGAATGGACCTTGGGTTGATTTGTCAATGGATTTTGTGCTTGGATTACCTAATTGTTATCGCAAGGATGCTATTTTCGTGGTTGTTGACAGGTTCTCAAAGATGGCACACTTCATACCGTACAACAAGCTCACGGATGCCACAGCCCTAGCCAACCTCTTCTTCCGAGAAGTGGTTAGGTTGCACGGACTGCCCCGCAGAATAGTATCAGACCGCGACCCAAAGTTCCTTTGACATTTTTGGCGGACCCTATCGAGGAAGATGGGGACTAAGCTGATATACTCAACCACGTGCCACCCACAGACCAATGGCAGACGGAGGTCGTGAACCGAACCGTTGGAGCCGTGATCCGAACTACCGTCGCGAGCAACCAAGAGACTTGGCTTGAGTTACTTCCACTTATGGAGTTCGCATACAACCTGTGGGTTCACTCTGCTACCAAGAAATTTCCTTTTGAAGTAGCCTAAAGATTCAGACCCCTAATGCCTATGGACCTACTATCTATACCATCAAACGAAATAAAGTGCCAAGATGGAAAAACGAAAGCCGAGCTAATCAAAAAACTACATGCCGAGGTTCGGGAAAACTTGGAAAGGCGAACAAAACAATATGTCCACAAAGCCAACAAGCACCGCAAGGCAATGATCTTTGAACCCGGCGATTGGGTTTGGCTACACTTAAGGCCGAAACGTTTTCCCCAACACCAAAAAGACATGCTCAGCCCGAGGGGAGACGGGCCTTTTCAAGTCATCGAGAGAATCAACGACAATGCCTACCGCCTTGAACTCCCCAGTACGTAGCGGAACTCAACCTCCTTCAATGTGGCTGACTTAGTTCCTTTTGATGTAAGTGATGACTATGAAGTTCTGAGGCCAGAAACTTCTCAAGGGGGAGAGGATGATGAGTCCCGACCTATCAGAACGCATGCGGACAACGGGACAGACGAGGGACCAAGTTGCGGAACACAAAACACGACCCAAGTACCGATAATTGACCCAGGGATCACCACTAGATCCAAAACGGCTGCCCGGAACATACAGACCAAGTGTAACAACTATGTTGTCGAGTTTCTAGACTCGTATGACCCGCGGTCATACGACCAGACCGATCGCGACCCGAGAGAGGTTATTGGAACGGTTTTCACCATCACTAGGTGAAGACCCTAATCTATTAAGGAAGTCTGGTATTCTTTTCCTTCACCTTGGTTTTTTCCCAAGTGGTTTCCCAAGGGAGGTTTTAATGAGGCCAAGACACTTAACGCATGGCCGCGTACCTCCGTGTGACGTGGCCATCTCTATCCCCTTTTATTTTATAGTCGTTATCTTATCCTTTGTACGAAACCTTTTTCTTTGTTGACCCGCGTTTTGGCTCGTTGAGCCACTTGTCTAGGGTTTTTAGCTTTTCCTATAAAAGGGACCTTTGTGCGTTTGTAAAGAGGTTAACCTCATTTTATAAAGAATCAAGTTTTCTCTTCTCTTTGCGTGTGACTCACTTAGAAAGCCTTAGCCGACGTCGAACCGGGCTCACGGCTAAGCCTGACTGTATCGTGAGTAGAGACATCACTCACGTGTCGTCATTCGATCCAATTTTCCCTCGTTCTCGTTTTGATCTGCAACCATCTCATCGGAGGTTTCGGATTGAGACTTATCCGAACCTCTCTCGCTATCGTTCTGTTTATCGCATCCGTTCCGACTTTCCTAACCGCGTGACGCATCACTGATACTCCAGGCTGCTTTAAAAGGTGTTCAACTTGTTGTGGCCAATGCTGAGTAAGCGTGACATTTCATGATGGGATGTTTTATCCCATCCAATAATGTTTTGAGTTTATCCCATCCAATAATATTTCAGTGTCTTGTTTGTTTGTATTCTGAATTATGAGTTTCAGAATAATAAGATGTTGGGTGTATTTGTGACAAAAAACAATCATAAATATTTGTGAGTTCATACTTTTGAATCTCTGTAATTTTAGTTTTCTTTGATTTTCCTGTTTGGTTTTGATTTTAGGAAGTAATTGATGTTTCGTTTGTTTAGTCCTATATTTGGTTTAATTAATAGATGCTTATATATGATTTCACTTCACTCTAGATATATTCCAAAACATGAATTCACATGCAAGAATTGTTTTGTATTTGGGGCTTCATTTTTTGTGCAACCTCTACATCTTATATGGGTTCATAGAAACTCCTT
The DNA here is from genome assembly GCA_023374145.1 of Lepidium sativum. Taxonomy (NCBI): domain Eukaryota; kingdom Viridiplantae; phylum Streptophyta; class Magnoliopsida; order Brassicales; family Brassicaceae; genus Lepidium; species Lepidium sativum. Next base: position 10,436 of record JAKUCM010002114.1, read on the forward strand.
ATTACGACACGATATGGCTTAGGAAGCGAACTATCTTTTGCGAAAAACATTAGAATATTTTATTTAAACAAGGGGTGTCGAGGAAAACTCGAGTACGTAGTCTTTTCCTCTTACCGAAGGGATGCTCTCAACCCACATACCGATCTGCATCATTTGTTGAGGCCAAAATTGAAGATTTAGGTGAATAAAAAATGGTTGGTTGAGGAAAACAAGATTTCTTGCCTGCCGGGTAGTCTTTTCCATATACTGAAGGGATGCTCTCGATCCACAGGCCGATCCGCATCCTTAGCAACCCTATTTTCTTCTGAAATAACATAAATGGGTAAAAATCTATATCGGTCGAGGAGGTAGTCTATTCCTCATACCAAAGGGATGCTATCGACATTCATACCGATCCGCAACATTTGGAACCAAATCAACTGAAATGGGTAATACTAGAGATTGGTGGAGGCCAAAATTGAAGAAACAACTGAAACAAACACAATTGTTCGAGGAAAAATAGATTTCGTGTCCGTCTGGTAGTCTTTTCATCATATTGAAGGGATGCTCTCGAGCCGCATACTAATCCACAAAATTTCTTTGTTCTGACACGATGTGACCTAGGAAGCTGACACTCTTTTGTCAAAGACTTGGGAATATTTTATTAAAACTAGGGGTGTTCAGCGAAACTCGAACATGTTGTCATTCATTGTACATAAGGGATACTGTCAACTTACAGACCGATCCACATCGTTTGGCACAACATCAACCAAAATGGGTATTAATAGAGATCGATTAAACCAAAATTGAAAAAATAGGTGGATCAAACACGGTTGGTCAAGGAAAGCAAGATTTCTTGCCCGCCAGGTAGTCTATTCCATATACTGAAGGGATGCTCTCGAACAACAAGCCAATTCGCATCCTTAGCCACCCTATTTTCTTTCGAGATAAAGTAAATGGGTAAAGATCTAGATCGGTAAGGGGAAAAATTTTAAAAACAAGAAAAAAACAAGGGATGTCAAGGAAAACTCGACCATGTAGTCTTTTCTTGGTACCAATAGGATGCTTTAAGCCTACAAGCCAATCCACATTGTTTAGCTTCAAATTAAGGAAACTACAGATTTCAGTGGCATTCTTTAATCTTGGTTATTCATTTTTATCCTTCATCTTATATGGGTTCATAGAAACTCCTTATTCCGACACGATGTGACCTAGGAAGCAAAAACTCTTTTGCCAAAAACTTGAGAATATTTTACTACAACTAGGGGTGTCGAGGAAAACTCGACCAGGTAGTCTTTTCCTTGTATCCAAAAGGAGGCTCTCGACCCATAGACCTATTCGCATTGTTTGGAACCGAATAAACCAAAATTGGAATTAAATAAAGATTTTTTGAGGCCAAACTTGAAGAAATAAGTGAAACAAACATGGTTGGTCCAGGAAAACAAGATTTCCTTAGCGCCATGTAGTATTTCAATAGTTTTCTTGAGCGCCGGGTAGTCTTTTCAATATACTAAAGGAATGCTCTCGAGCTAGTGGCTAATCTGCATCCTTAGCCAACCTATTTTCTTCGCCTGAAATAACTTAAATGGGTGAACACTACAAGAAAAAAGGTCATTTGCTAGGGAAATTTGCGACACCAAAATGGTGTCGCAAAAATGCTTTTCCATTGCGACACCCATGCGAGGCCAAAGTGGCATCGCAATAGCCTAGCAAACTTGCGATGCTGAAAAAACGTCGCAAGTTTTCGATGTACGTGCGAGTCGTTTGCGACACTTCTGCGAGGCCCGTAGATATGTCGCAAACCCATTGCAAACTTGCGACATTGTCGCGAGACATGTTCGCCATCGCACGTTTGCTACATATTTGCGTGGTTTCTGCGTGTGCCTTTGGCGACATCGCAAATCCGTAGCAGACCTTTTGAATTTCCCTATAAATATCCCCCACATGACATTGTTTATTGACACCAAACAAGAATTAATAAGAGAGGGAATCTAGAGAGAGAAATTTGTGTTTGCAAAAAAATTTAAATAAATTACAATTCGGGAAATAATGACGTCGGAACATGAAGTGTTCACTTTACGACGATGGATGTATAACAGAAGGGATATGGAGACTGGAGAAGTGACGAAGGAGTACCGAGATGGGTTGCGGGCATTTATAAATCAGGCGGCAAATAACCCACATACTCCAAATGATGGTAACATTTTTTGTCCATGTTTAAAGTGCGGGAACAAGAAATATTTGAATATCGATATGGTAAAAAGATACGTTTATAATAGAGGATTTACTCCAAACTATTATGTCTGGTTTTTGCATGGGGAAGGATATAGTATGGATGGTGAAAGTAGTAATATGGGTGCTCGTGCTAATGATCTAGGGAGTCAAGAATATGCTAATAACAACTATGGTGGTAGTATGTTTGAAAACTATGCTCATCTACAAGGAAATATGTCACATGATATGGTTACAGATGCATATCATGGGTATTTTCCTGGTGTTGTTGAAAATATTACGGAAGAACCTAACCCGAAAGCAAAACAATTTTATGATATGCTCTATGCTGCTAATCAACCCATCTATGAGGGATGTAGAGATAGTCTATCTAAACTATCATTAGCATCTAGGCTAATGTCTATTAAAAGTGAAGGAAACATAAGCGAGAGAAGTATGAATCAATTTGCTGATTTGCTTAAAGAGTATTTGCCGGAAGATAATAATTATGCTGCGAGTTATTATGAAATGCAGAAAGTGGTTGCGGGTCTAGGATTACCATCTGAAATGATAGATGTTTGTAGTGAAAATTGCATGATTTTTTGGAAAGATGATGATAAGCTGCAGGAATGTCGTTTTTGTGGAAAGCCAAGATACCGTGCAACGAACGGAAGGACACGTATCCCGTACAAACGTATGTGGTACCTTCCAATCACTGATAGGCTGAAACAATTATATCAATCGGAGAGAACCGCATCTGCAATGAGATGGCATGATGAACATAAAGTAAAAGATGGGGAGGTTACACATCCTTCAGATGCAAAGGCGTGGAAACATTTTCAATCGGTACATTCTGACTTTGCTAAAGAGTCAAGGAATGTATATCTAGGTTTATGCACTGATGGATTTAGCCCATTTGGTTTATCCGGTAGATAATATTCTCTATGGCCTGTCATATTGACACCGTATAATCTTCCACCGGATATGTGCATGAGAAGAGAATTTTTGTTTATGACTATTCTAGTGCTAGGTCCTAGTCATCTGAAGCGTTCCCTCGATGTGTTCTTGCAACCTCTGATATACGAGCTTAAGCAGTTTTGGTATAGGAGTATATGCACATTCGATTACGCGCTATATCTACAGTGAGTTTGACAACCAGATACGTGAAGCCTTTCCCAACTTGCAAGAAACGGAATATGACACATACAAAGAACATGATTTCGCTGGTTGGCTAAAATACTATGTAAGTATAATTTATATTAAATATATAAACATTTTCAAAAATCATTTCTGCAAAGTTATGAATTTTTATTTTGTAGGTTAAGAATGAATGTTCTGGCAAACCTATGCCTTTATGGTTGCATGAGCTTGTTGATGATCCTATTGCCAAAATCGTAACTGCTCCAATGTATTTCACTTGCGGCTATACGTTCCACACGTACGACTATGGTTCCAATAGATCAACGGCAAATTACGGAATTCATGTTCCCGGTGAAACTGACTTTTATGGCATTTTGAACAAAATTATAGAAGTCACCTTTCCTGGAGTACTTGGATTGTGATGTGTATTGTTCCAATGTCATTGGTACAATACGACGGTCGGTCGAGGAGTACGCTCTAATAACTTTGGGGTAACAGACGTTAATGGAAACATGACATATTCTAAGTTTGACCCGTTTATTCTAGCATGTCAGGCAGAACAAGTGTGTTTTATATCATATCCTCGTATAAGGCAAAGGCGTGAGAAGTGGTTTTCTGTTATAAAAGTGAATCCAAGAGGTTGTATAATGGTAGAAGCCGATGATGTGGTCATGCAACAAGAAAGATCATCAGAACTTGCTATAGCTGTTGAGTCGACGGAACAAATCATACACGCAGAACAAGAAGTATAAGACATTGTCCCTAATGATACAACCGAAGAGCATGAAGATTCTGATGAGTTCAACGAATCCGAGGAAGACACAGAAGAAGAGGAAGACACCGATGAAGAATAACTGAAAAATTAAATAAGATTTTGGAGACAACTTTTCATTACTGTCACTTACTATCTCATTGTAGTTGTTAAATTAGTTGTTTTAATTATTATTTTTAAATATGCTAGCATATGAAACATCGCAATTCCGTAGCAAGATCTCCTTTTTTCCCTATAAATAACACTCCAAGTCAATTCATTTTCACAACAACCTACTACAAATTAGAGAGAGAAAGTAGTAAGGTAACATACTAAACCCCAAACATGTACCCAAAAAGTAAACCGTAAAAAGTCTCCGGATCTTTTATTTATTTTTTTCGAAAATATTGCTATGCCCTTGCGACATCTCGGGTCAGGATGTCGCAAGGATGTCGCAAAATTGCTAGTCACTTGCGACATCCGGACCCAAGATGTCGCAAGGGAGTAGCAAGATTTTGCAAAATTTTAAATTTGCTACTCCCTTGCGACATCTCGGGTCCGGATGTCGCAAGGGAGTAGCATGCTTTTCAAATTTAAATTTGCTACTCCCTTGCGACTTCTCGGGTCCGGATGTCGCAAGGGAGTAGCAAATGTTTAAAACCCTAGGGACGTCGCAAGGCTATCACGTGCCCTGCGAGTCTCTTGCGACGGCCCCCAGAATTAAAACAAAAAGAATCACCTTCTTCCCCGATTCTTCCTCTTTCTTCTCTCTTTTCTTCTTCTCCGGCGAATCCCGAGCCTTCCGCCACTCTCTCCCAAATTGCGAGCCCTCTCCCTCTCTTTCCCTCTTCCTCTCTTTCCCTCTTTCCCTCTTTCCCTCTTCCTCTCTTTCTCTCCTTCCCTTCTTCTCTCTTTCTCTCTTTCTCTTTTTCTCTCTCTCTCTCTCTTTCTCTCTCCTTCCGCCGGGGTCTCGCCATGGGCCGCCGGAACCGCGAACCGCCGACCGACCTCGACCCGCGCACCACCGACCGCCGAACCGCCGCCCTCCTCCTCCTTCTCCGGCCCAAGCAACCAATGTAAGGATTTTTAAATTTTGTTTTTTCATCAATTTTTAAAATTTTAGATCTAGGATGGAATTAGTTAGATCTAGGTATGGAATTTTAGATTCAGGATCCTATAAGTCGGATTTCGTAATTAGGTAAGTGCTAAAAAATTTTTGAAACTTTTACGGAATTTTTAGGATTTTTTCCGTAGATTTCCAATTTTTTAAAATTTTTTAATTTTAAAATTTAATTTCAGGTTAATTTTTTTTTTCCTAATTTATTAGATAATTATCGGATTTAGTTAACGGTGTTACAATTATTGGATTTAATTATCAGATTTGTTTTTCCAAATTTTTTCGTGCCAGATGTCTAGATCTCATAATCCATACACGCGATATCTATCTGATGTCGCTGAGCACCCTCCGGCGACTCCTAACTCGGGTTCTAGATCTGTTCCCCCGACCCCTGGTGGCAGTTATGGATCTCTCACGGGGTTTTCGCTTGTTGCTGATACTGCTCATGCAGCTCCCGGTGAGCCACAGTACCTGACACCAGACGCTACTATGGGGATGACATACTGTCAGATCCGGTGCACAAATTTCTCCCTAATCTTTATCCTAACCGTCCGCCGGGGACTCTTGCAAAAAAATAAAAAAGAAGCAAATAAAAAGACGGGTGAAACACGAGGACTTCCCGGGAGGTCACCCATCCTAGTATTACACTCGCCCAAGCACGCTTAACTGCAAAGTTCTGATGGGATCCGGTGCGTTAGTGCTGGTATGATCGCACCCATTAGTGCATGAGGTGCCATCGGATATATCCGTTCCGACGGTCGTCAAGAGTCGCTTTTTAATGTGGGTCCCACTCCGTGGTTCGGCCGACGGTGGGTGGGTCAAAGAATGCATATCTGAATACATCAAAACGACTACTGAAAACAGTTTTTTGTTATCGAGTTTCGGTGCGGATCACATAAATAGCCGATAGAGGCACGAGAACTAAAAATCTGAGGTCGATAATTTGCTAGTGGTACTTTGTTACATTGCCACGTCGTGGTTCTCTCACGGGGCTTTCCGAATTGGTGTTGACGCACACGTAGTTCTAGCGGTCTAAGAGTTACGACTCTTGCAAAAAAATAAAAAAGAAGAACATAAAAAGAGGGGTGCAACACAAGGACTTCCCGGGAGGTCACCCATCCTAGTACTACTCTCGCCCAAGCGCGCTTAACTGCGGATTTCTGATGGGATCCGGTGCATTAGTGCTGGTATGATCACACCCGTTAGTGCATGAGGTGCCATCGGATATATCCTTTCTGACGGTCGTCAAGAGTCGCTTTTTAATGTGGGTCCCACTCCGTGGTACGGCCGACGGTGGGTGGGTCGAAGAACGCATATCCGAATACATCGGAACGACTACTAAAAACAGTTTTTTGTTATCGAGTTTCGGTGCGGATCACAAAAATAGACGAAAGAGGCACCAGAACTCAAAATCTGAGGTCGAGAATTTGCCAATGGTACTCCGTTGCATTGCCACGTCGTGGTTCTTTCACGGGACTTTACGAATTGGAGTTGACGGACACGTAGTTCTCTGCGGTCTAAGAGTTACGACTCTTGCAAAAAAATAAAAAAGAAGAAAATAAAAAGAGGGGTGCAACACGAGGACTTCCCGGAAGGTCACCAATCCTAGTACTACTCTCGCCCAAGCACTTTTAACTGCGCAGTTCTGATGGGATCCAGTGCATTAGTGCTGGTATGATCACACCCGTTAGTGCATGAGGTGCCATCGGATATATCCTTTCTGACGGTCGTCAAGAGTCGCTTTTTAATGTGGGTCCTACTCTGTGGTACGGCCGACGGTGGGTGGGTCAAAGAACGCATATCCGAATACATCGAAACAACTACTAAAAACAGATTTTTGTTATCGAGTTTCGGTGCGGATCACAAAAATAACCGAAAGAGGCACCAGAACTCAAAATCTGAGGTCGAGAATTTGCCAATGGTACTCCGTTACATTGCCACGTCGTGGTTCTTTCATAGAACTTTCCGAATTGGAGTTGACGGACACGTAGTTCTCTGCGGTCTAAGAGTTACGACTCTTGCAAAAAAATAAAAAGAGGGGTGCAACACGAGGACTTCCTGGGAGGTCACCCATCCTAGTACTACTCTCGCCCAAACACGCTTAACTGCGGAGTTCTGATGGGATCCGGTGCATTAGTGCTGGTATGATCACACAGTGCATGAGGTGCCATCGGATATATCATTTCCGACGGTCGTTAAGAGTCGCTTTATAATGTGGGTCCCACTCCGTTGTTCGGCCGACGGTGGGTGGGTCGAAGAACGCATATCCGAATACATCGAAACGACGACTAAAAACAGTTTTTTGTTATCGAGTTTCTGTGCGGATCACAAAAATAGCCGAAAGAGGCACCAGAACTCAAAATCTGAGGTCGAGAACCCGCCAATGGTACTCTGTTACATTGCCACGTCGTGGTTCTCTCACGGGGCTTTCCGAAAATGTGTTGACGGACACGTAGTTCTCTGCGGTCTAAGAGTTACGACTCTTACAAAAAAATAAAAAAGAAGAACATAAAAAGAGGGGTGCAACACGAGGACTTCCCGGGAGGTCACCCATCCTAGTACTACTCTCGCCCAAGCGCGCTTAAGTGTGGATTTCTGATGGGATCCGGTGCATTAGTGCTGGTATGATCACACCCGTTAGTGCATGAGGGTGCCATCTGATATATCCTTTCTGACGGTCGTCAAGAGTCGCTTTTTAATGTGGGTCCCACTCCGTGGTACGGCCGACGGTGGGTGGGTCAAAGAACGCATATCCGAATACATCGAAACAACTACTAAAAACAGATTTTTGTTATCGAGTTTCGGTGCGGATCACAAAAATAGCCGAAAGAGGCACCAGAACTCAAAATCTGAGGTCGAGAATTAGCCAGTGGTACTCCGTTACATTGCCACGTCGTGGTTCTCTCACGGGGCTTTCCGAATTGGTGTTGACGCACACGTAGTTCTAGCGGTCTAAGAGTTACGACTCTTGCAAAAAATAAAAAAGAAGAACATAAAAAGAGGGGTGCAAACACAAGGACTTCCCGGGAGGTCACCCATCCTAGTACTACTCTCGCCCAAGCGCGCTTAACTGCGGATTTCTGATGGATCCGGTGCATTAGTGCTGGTATGATCACACCCGTTAGTGCATGAGGTGCCATCGGATATATCCTTTCTGACGGTCGTCAAGAGTCGCTTTTTAATGTGGGTCCTACTCCGTGGTACGGCCGACGGTTGGGTGGGTCAAAGAACGCATATCCGAATACATCGAAACAACTACTAAAAACAGATTTTGTTATCGAGTTTCGGTGCGGATCACAAAAATAGCCGAAAGAGGCATCAGAACTCAAAATCTGAGGTCGAGAACCCGCCAATGTTACTCCGTTGAATTGCCACGTCATGGTTCTCTCACGGGGCTTTCCGAATTGGTGTTGATGGACACGTAGTTCTCTGCGGTCTAAGAGTTACGACTCTTGCAAAAAAAATAAAAAGAAGAACATAAAAAGAGGGGTGCAACACGAGGACTTCCCGGGAGGTTACCCATCTTAGTACTACTCTCGCCAAGCGCGCTTAACTGTGGATTTCTGATGGGATCCGGTGCATTAGTGCTGGTATGATCACACCCGTTAGTGCATGAGGTGCCATCGGATATATCCTTTCTGACGGTCGTCAAGAGTCGCTTTTTAATGTGGGTCCCACTCCGTGGTACGGCCGACGGTGGGTGGGTCAAAGAACGCATATCCGAATACATCGAAACAACTACTAAAAACAGATTTTTGTTATCGAGTTTCGGTGCGGATCACAAAAATAGCCGAAAGAGGCATCAGAACTCAAAATCTGAGGTCGAGAACCCGCCAATGTTACTCCGTTGAATTGCCACGTCATGGTTCTCTCACAGGGCTTTCCGAATTGGTGTTGACGCACACAGAGTTCTAGCGGTCTAAGGAGTTACTACTCTTGCAAAAAAATAAAAAGATGAACATAAAAAGAGGGGTGCAACACAAGGACTTCCCGGGAGGTCACCCATCCTAGTACTACTCTCGCCCAAGCGCGCTTAACTGCGGATTTCTGATGGGATCCGGTGCATTAGTGCTAGTATGATCACACCCGTTAGTGCATGAGGTGCCATCGGATATATCCTTTCTGACGGTCGTCAAGAGTCGCTTTTTAATGTGGGTCCCACTCCGTGGTACGGCCGACGGTGGGTGGGTCAAAGAACGCATATCCAAATACATCGAAACAACTACTAAAAACAGATTTTTGTTATCGAGTTTCGGTGCGGATCACAAAAATAGCCGAAAGAGGCATCAGAACTCAAAATCTGAGGTCGAGAACCCGCCAATGTTACTCCGTTGAATTGCCACGTCATGGTTCTCTTATGGGGCTTTCCGAATTGGTGTTGATGGACACGTAGTTCTCTGCGGTCTAAGAGTTACGACTCTTGCAAAAAAATAAAAAAGATGAACATATAAAGAGGGGTGCAACACGAGGACTTCCCGGGAGGTCACCCATCCTAGTACTACTCTCGCCCAAGCGCGCTTAACTGTGGATTTCTGATGGGGATCCGGTGCATTAGTGCTGGTATGATCACACCCGTTAGTGCATGAGGTACCATCGGATATATCCTTTCTGACGGTCCGTTAAGAGTCGCTTTATAATGTGGGTCCCACTCTGTTGTTCGGCCGACGGTGGGTGGGTCGAAGAACGCATATCCGAATACATCGAAACGACGACTAAAAACAGTTTTTTGTTATCGAGTTTCTGTGCGGATCACAAAAATAGCCGAAAGAGGCACCATAACTCAAAATT
>JAKUCM010002115.1:0-37279 GCA_023374145.1 Lepidium sativum
AATCAAACAACACATATATAGTCTATATTTTATGACAACCTATAACACCCAAATATAACAATTTGCTTGACGCAAGACTATTCTCACACAATTAATGGTTCAACCATCTTCTCTCTTATGGCTCCAAAACCCTTTTTATTGGGAGACCACGACCAGTAGCTCGACCCTCCTTAGCTCGTCAGCGATTTATGGGTTGTAGCAAACCTATCGGCCCAATATAGTCCAACAATATCTTTTCTTATGGAAGATAATGGCTAGTAGCTTTGATCCTTCCTGAGACTCTTTCATATGAAAGACAACGTCCAATAGTTTTGATCCTTCTATACACTCATTTCTATGAAAGACAACGTCTTTTAGTTTCGATCCTTCCATATTCTAACTTAGAGAGAGACAACATTCCTTCTTTAGACTCTTCTCAATCACATTTTTTATACACTTTCTAAGAAGGTGAAATTGCAAATCCACATATCTCAAACCTCATCTTAGCCTAGGCTGAAAAACGAATGGAAATGGTGTTGAAAGGTGATTCGAAGCTTGAAATAAATGGGGGCATTAAGTTATTTTGTCAGTATCTAATTTCTAATAAATTTGGGAGGCTTGCAATTTATAGAAGTTAAAAGAAAGACTTAGTTTTAATGTAGTTGATTTTATCGCATTCACTAAATAGCTACACAAATGAACAATCCAAGCCTTTATCATCTGTTATTATTGCTTGTCTCTGTCCCCGTGAGTCTCCACAATGAATGACTCATTGTGTTTCAGTGACGAATTCTCTTTTGACTCAAAAATAATACGACTTTTCTACATTTTTTTTGAAACTTAGACCGGGGTTTTTGGCTCAGGTTCCAAGAAATTTTTAATTAAAAAAAAAAAATAGTGAAGAGCCGGTTCGCCAGAAAGAACCCGCAAGAGACGGGTTCGCTACGTGGCGAACCCTGATTGGTTCCGCTTTTTAATTTTTTTTTTTTAAGAACTCTCTTAAAAGATTTACTAATGTGGATGCTCTTATTGACTTACTTTTTCTTACTTTCTCACAAACTCAAATATCTAATCCCAAAAGCAGAGAAAATAGAAAAATAGAGCCATGTTCTTCAAGCTCTTCATCATCTTTTTCTTCTTGCAATTTCTAAAGTCATCTTCTCAAACTCTCGACTTCACTTACAATGGCTTCCGTAATCCACTGACTAATATCTCCATCCAAGGAATTGCCAAAGTCACACCCATCAGTCACAGTGATACCTGAATGCAAGAGTAGACATCATATAGCATTATTGGTAGCTCTAGTCTTGACAATCCGATGAAGTCAAAGAGCAGGTTTCAATAGCTTCAGTTTCCTTGAAACAAATGAAGAGCAGATCGGTTGTGATAGAGAGGAGCAGAAGAGTTCCTCTCTATTAAACAAATGAAACTTTATCCAAGTAGAATACCACTTTGGTCTTACTCATGTTGCATGCTACTAGGACTTGCATGTAAACTGGCCAAGATGTACGAAGGCTTGGATTAGCCATTAGTAATATCAGATTCAAAACCTAATCTCGTTTACTAAAAAGTTTAATTATTCAAAATTTTGATCTTAATATTTTAGACCAATTATTGCTAAAGTCAAGTCGTCTCTGAAAGATATAGCGACAACTAGTGAACCATGAAAGTGAAATGAGGAGGTCTAGCTTCCCCTTTAAAAGTCTTTCATGAATTTCCACAAAGATTTTTTGGATCCTAAATAGGGTTAAACTTATGGTAATAAATATTCCCTTTTCTTTTTTTTGTCAACGACAAATTATATTGGACCAGTTATAATGTAGACAGTAGCCCTCGTGTTATGCAAATGCGCTGGTTTAAATAGACTTACTACCTGCCATTAGACTAAATGCCATTTGCAATGAAAATTCTCTTAACCCAAACAAATATGATACAGTTTTTCTTCATTCTTGGACACTATAAATTGTCTTAGTACTTCTCATAAACTCAGGTATCTATCTTAAAATAAAGAGAGGTCGAAATGGAGAGAACAAATTTTTGGGCCCAAATAATTGTCAGAAAAAAAAAAAAACATTTTTAATAAGATGTTTGTTTAAATAAAAGCTGAATTTTTTAAAAGAAAAAATTGATAATATGACACTTGCTTACGGCCTTGGATATTCATTTCAGTGACTAACTAATAGATATAATCATGAGTTATTGTTGCTCCTTTGGTATAAGTAACAGAGTAACGAGAGCATCATTTGCAATTACTATACTAAAGACTTGGTCTCTTTGATTTTGTCATGACTATCCTTGTTGCAAATTAAGTAAAATGTCTCCGGTGACAAAAGGGAACATTCGTTTTTATATTCCGAACAGAGATTGAACGACGCTATTGAGTGTAGTTCAAGATAAGAGATAAAAGATGAAAGTTTTTTGATACACAAAGTAGTAAACCGATAATTAACAAGAGACAAAGTAGTCACAAACATAACTTGATTTTAGTAGATATTAAAAAGAAGGGTTAATTTGTGTAATAACTATGTAATGTACATTAATATAGAAAGTAACCTTGATAATAATAAAATTAAGTCAATGGCTATTTGACTAATCTTAGTCCAAATAGCTTTGAGTCAACAAAAATGTATAAAATGAGTTATTTAGATGGAGGAGAGAGAAATGAATTGGATTTGATTTAGAATGGTATTAAATTATAGAACTATTATACAGATAAAACTGTAAAAACTATGTTTTTATATGGTATAAAAGGAGAATTAAGAGAGTGAAGAAAATGAGGAGGAGAAGGAGAAGGCAAATGATAAGGTGAAGGAGAAGGTGGACAAGAAAAAGGAGAAGAAGATGAAGGATAAGAAGAGAAAAGAGGAGATTAAATCAATTGAAATTGAATTTTTTCCAAAAATTATGTATAGCGATGGTTGTAAAGAAATAGAAATTCTATATAAAATAAAGAAAAGATTGTATAGATTGCTATTTTATATTTTAATTTATGGGTAATGCTCATTTAGAAATATTTAATGTGAAAAGGAACATTTCATGTTTTACATTATGGGAAATACTCCATTTTAAAATTGTAAATTGTGTCTATTATGTATATATGTCTACTATATGTAATATATTTGTACACGATGAACATATATACTAAATATGTTCACCGTGAATAATGATTGTCCATCGTGAACACAATTTAATTTAAAATATGAAATAATTGTTTCGCAGAAGGTTTTGAAAGAGGCATTCTCATAACTTTTTTTAAAAAAAGGGTATTTCTCCTGTATTTCCTTAAATAAATTAGAATTGAATCTTGTGTTTTATATAAAATAGTATGAAATCAATATTCATCCCACATAAATTATTTACTAATATATTCGTTTTTTATGATAATTTTTGTTTATTTTTAGGAAATTCAAATCTTAATATATGTATAGAAACAAATGTGTGTTTAGTGAAACTTTTTTTAGATTTGATTTAGTTTTTCTTATTAAAATAGATTGTGTAAATAAAATAGAAGAGGGAAAAAGAAGTTAAGAAGAAAATAAAATAAAATAATTGATTAACTAAAAAGAAAAGTGTAGAGTGGCAAATATTTATACTTTTAATGTTATATGGTAACTTTGTGAAATAAATGGAAAATTATGGTTATTGATGCTAAGTCCCCAATGAATTTTCCTTTAACCCAAAAAATACGACTTCTTTGTGCACCATATATTATGTTAGTTTATTACAACAAACTTTTATATCTCTAAAAAGAAAAAGAAAAACACAGAGCCATGTTCTTCAAGCTCTTCATCATCTTCTTCTTCTGGCAATTTTTAAAGTCATCTTCTCAAATTCTTGGCTTCACTTACAATGGCTTCCGTAATCCAACAACTAACATCTCCATCCAAGGAATTGCCAGAGTCACACCCAACGGTCTCTTGAAGCTAACCGACAAAACCACTACAAGTACCGGTCACGCTTTCTATACCAAACCAATCCGGTTTAAAGATTCTCCAAATGACACTGTTTCTTCCTTCTCCACGACGTTTGTCTTCGGTATATACTCTCAGATTCCGACACTTAGCGGTCAAGGCATGGCCTTTGTCATTGCTCCTAGTCCCGTCCTTTCATCCTCCATGCCCAACCAATACCTTGGTCTCTTCAACAGCATCAACAACGGTAAGGATACAAATCATATACTGGCTGTAGAGTTTGATACGATTATGAACCCTGAGTTTGATGAAACAAACAATAACCATGTCGGAATCGATATCAATAGCTTGACCTCCGTGAAAAGTTCTCTAGCTGGGTACTGGGACGAGAAAGACCAGTTTAATAATCTAAATTTGATCAGTCGAAGACGTATGCAAGTTTGGGTCGATTACAATGGTCGTACCAATGAAATCAATGTAACAATGGCTCCTTTTGGTAAAGACAGACCTAGAAAACCGCTTGTTTCTGTTGTTAGAGATCTGTCTTCAGTATTTTTGCAAGATATGTACCTAGGATTCTCGTCTTCGACCGGTTATGTTCTTTCAGAACATTTTGTTTTTGGGTGGAGTTTTCAGGTGAAGGGAGAAGCTACGCCATTGACAATATGGGAACTTCCGAAATTTCCAAGGGTGAGGTCTCCAAGAATACACAAGTTCATCAAAAATGGGATGCTGTTTATTTCCCTATTATTGGTTCCTATCTTGATTATTATATTGCTTATCTTTCTTGTTCGCTTCATCGTGAGGAGGAGGAGAAAGTTCACAGAGGAGTTCGAAGATTGGGAAACAGAGTTTGGGAAGAACCGGCTAAGGTTCAAAGACTTGTACTATGCTACTAAAGGTTTTAAAGATAAGGAGCTTCTTGGATCAGGTGGGTTCGGAAGGGTTTATAGAGGTTTCATGCCAACAACAAAGAAGGAGATCGCTGTGAAAAGAGTCTCGAATGAATCTCGACAAGGGTTGAAAGAGTTTGTAGCTGAGATCGCGAGTATTGGTCGGATGAGTCATAGAAACTTAGTCCCTCTATTGGGTTATTGTCGTCGAAGGGAAGAACTTCTTTTGGTATATGATTATATGCCCAATGGAAGTTTAGACAAGCATTTGTACGATAATCCTGAGGTAACACTCGATTGGAAACAAAGGTTCAAAGTCATTATAGGTGTTGCCTCTGGCCTATTTTACCTCCACGAGGAATGGGAACAAGTGGTGATCCATCGTGATATCAAACCAAGCAATGTCTTGCTAGACGCAGAGTATAATGGGAGACTCGGAGATTTTGGTTTAGCTCGGTTGTGCAATCATGGCTCTGGTCCTCAAACTACACGTGTTGTAGGCACTTGGGGATACTTAGCCCCGGATCACATCAGATCAGGACGGGCCACAACCACTACTGATGTTTTCGCGTTTGGGGTGCTCCTACTAGAAGTGGCTTGCGGTAGACGTCCTATAGAGATTGAGAACGAGAGTGGTGAGAGGGTCTTGCTAGTGGATTGGGTTTTTAGGTTCTCGATGGAAGGAAACATCTTGGATGCTAAAGATCCCAATCTAGGGTCGGAGTATGACCAAAAAGAGGTCGAAATGGTTTTGAAACTAGGTTTGTTGTGCTCTCAATCTGACCCACAAGCTAGACCAACAATGAGACAGGTGCTACATTATCTTAAGGGAGAAGCAATTCTACCAGAATTGTCGCCATTGGACTTACGTGATAGTGGGATAGTGTTGGGAAGCCACCAAGGATTTAATGACTCAAGCATGTTTACCAGTGGATCCTCGATTGCTTATTCTATACTCTCTGGCGGGAGGTAAATTTCTAATATCAGAACGTTTGATTGTCTTACATTGAATATTGAATATGTAGAAAGAAATTATTTAAAAAGAAATATGGGAAAATGTTGTTATATTTTGGGAGATCATTAAAATTTTATCTAAATAGAATATTGTTGGGTTGCTGAGGATAGGTGACCCAGTGGTGTAGTCACTTTACAAATCCTCAATGCACCAGGGATCGAACCCCCTACCTGCAATAGTAGGAGGAGATTTAAAAGCCAGTAGGCTAGTTGACAAAAAGAAAAAGAATACTGTTGTTTTATTGTTTATAAAACTGGGCCTCAATTTTATAAATACACAGAATTGAGGGGTTAATCGCTTAAGTACAAAAGCTTAAGCTTCGTCTCTGTACTTCTTCTTTTTCCTTGTTCTTGCTATTTAGAATACAGGTTCCAACAAAGACCACGTACGTTGGCCATACTAATGTTTCACGTTACTACAAATGTAACTTGGTGAAGATGTACTCAGGCTTGGATTAGCCATTAGTAACATCAGATTCAAAACCTAATCAAAATTTAGACCAGTATTTACTAAAAAGTTTTTTTTTTATAGACCCTCGTTACCTGATAACTAGCTCTCAAGGCATGGCCTTTGTCATTGCTCCTTACCCTGATAACTAGCTCACAAACAAAGGTAACGACTTGAATCATATAGTCGCTGTAGAATTTGATACAAATCTAGACCCTGAGTTCCATGATATGAACGATAATCATGTTGGAATCGATATTAATAGCTTGAACTCGGTAAACAGTTCGTCGGGTGGGTACTGGGACAAGAAAGATCAGTTTCATAATCAGAATTTGACAAGTCATAAGCGTATGCAAGTTTGGATCAGTTACGATGGTCGTGTCAATGGCTCCATTAAAAAGGATAAACCTAGAAAGCCTCTTGTTTGTATTGTTAGAGATTTATCTTTGGTTCTTTTGCAAGATATGTTCGTAGGCTTCTCGTCTGCTAATGGTGGGGGTTTTTCAGAACATTATGTTTTTGGGTGGAGCTTCTCCCTTTACCCTGAAACTCCACCCAAGAACATAATGTTCTGAAAATTACCAAAACTACCAAAAAGGTTGGACTCATGATACTAGACAAGTTCATTTTTATCTCGTTGATTTCCCTTTTATTTATGTTCTCAGTCATCTTCCTCGTGCACTTCATCGTGAGGAGAAACACAAAATTTTCGGAGAAGGTCGAAGATTGGGAAACAGAGTTTGTACAGAACCGATTGAAGTTCAAGGACTTGTACTATGCCACCAAAGGGTTCATGAATAAGGACCTTCTTGGATCAGGCGGGATTGGGAAAGTTTATAGAGGTGTCATGCTGAAGACAGAGAAAGAGATTGCTGTGAAAAGAGTCTCTAACGGATCTCGACAAGGGTTAAAAGAATTTGTGACGGAGATCATAAGTATTGGACGGATGAGTCACCGGAACTTAGTCCCTCTCTTGGGCTATTGCCGTAGGAGAAAAGAGCTTCTTTTGGTGTACAATTACATGACCAATGGAAGCTTAGACAAGTATTTGTACAACAATCCAAGGGTAACCCTCAACTGGAAGCAAAGGTTTAAGGTCATTATAGGTGTGGCATCTGCCTTACCTCCACGAAGAATGGGAACATGTGTTCATTCATCGCGACATCAAAGCCAGCAACGTTTTCTTAGATGTAGGGTTCAATGGGAGACTTGGGGATTTCGGTTTAGCTCGGTTGTGTTGTCATGGGTTGGATCCTCAAACTACTCGTGTTGCAGGAACATGAGGATACGTAGCTCCTGATCACATCAAGACAGGACGAGCCACAACCGGTACTGATGTTTTTTTCGTTCGGGGTACTCCTAGTAGAAGTAGTATGGGATTATAATTCTTGTGGAATTGTTTGGCGTTACATCTTCTTTACCATTATTCGAATTCACTTAGTTGCTAGTTACCTCATCTTGTACAATACGAAATAGGGTTTGAATTATCACAAAAGTTATTGTTGTTGTTGAGAATAATCACTATCTTCTTAATAAGATAATATGCTTTTTTAATAAATAATGGTAAGTATTGGACGAATGAGTCACCAAAACTTAGAACATCTCTAATGGATGGTCTTCTAATTTGAAGTTCTTAATAATAAAATATTAATATTTTTATAAGAATTTAGATTTTTATTTAAATTATATTTTTAAAAAAATTTTGTCCAATGAAATAAGTACAACATATTTGTATCTCTAAATTGTTTAAATGGGTCTCTTAAACAAGAGACTTAAGGCAAATGGCTCTTAGCCTAGTGGCAGGTGGTAAGTCCACATAAGATAGCTCATTTGCATAACCAAGGATCGAGTCTCCCTACCTACATTATTATGTAGGAATTTGGCTATTGGACCGGCCAGTTGTGGTCCAATATAATTTGTTGTTGAAAAAAAAAAAAAAAAAACAAGAGACTTAAGAACCCTTTCTATCTTTATCTCTTTAATCTTAAAAACCTTTATTAAGCACCTCCGTTGGAGTTGCTCTTAGTCTCTCTATTGAGCTATTGTCGTCGGAGAAATGAACTTCTTTCGGTGTACGATTACATGCCCAATGGAAGCTTAGACAAGTATTTGTACAATAGTCCCAAGGTAACACTCGATTGGAAAGAGAGGTTCAAAGTCATTAGAAGTGTGGCCTCTGCCTAATTCTACCTCCACGAGGAATGGGAACAAGTGGTCATTCACCGCAACATCAAAGCTAGCAACGTTTTATTAGATGCAGCTTACAATGGAAGACTTGGGGATTTCGGTTTAGCTTGATTGTGTGGACATGGGTTGGATCTTCAAACCACCCATGTGGCAGGAACTTGGGGATACTTAGCCCCTGATTACATTAGGACAGGACGAGCCACAACCGATGTTTTTGCATTTGGGGTGCTCCTACTTGAAGTAGCATGTGGTAAACGTCCTATCGAGATTGAGAACGAGAGTGGTGAGAGAGTCTTACTTGTGGATTGGGTTCTTGAGTTTTGGATGAAGGAAAAAATCTTGGAAGCTAAGGATCCGAATATAGGGTTTGTGTATGACCAAAGAGAGGTCGAAATGATTCTGAAGCTAGGCTTATTGTGCTCACACCCCAACCCACAAGCTAGACCAAGTATGAGACATGTATTACATTATCTAAAGTATTAGACATAAACAGTTTGTGTTTGAATTGATTGGAGTTCATCGATTGTTGTAAGAGAATATTGTTGGTGAGTGAGATTAACCACTTATTTATAATCTAATAACTTGTCGGAAAAAGACTTGACCGAAGCAAGAAAATGATAGGAAGTTTTAGTATTCTCTGGAAAATTGTTTCAGTTTCTCATAAATCTAAACCAAAGCCAAGAATAAAGTTCAGAGCCATGTTTATCAAGCTATTCACCATCTTCTTCTTCAGCTTTCTTTTACAATCCCTAAAGTCATTTTAAAGCTCTCAGTTTACTTATAGTGGCTTTCCAAAGTCACTGCCGAGTGACATATCCCTCCAAGGAATGGCCACAGTCACACCTAATGGTCTTTTGAAGCGAACCAACAAAACTAAGCAGAACACAGGTCATGCCTTCTATATCAGACCAAACCGGTTCAAAGATTCTCCTAACGACACTGTTTATTCCTTCTCCACAACCTTTGTCTTTGCTATCCATTCCCAATCTCTAACTTGGCGGCCACGTCAAAGCCTTTGTTGTCGCTCCAAAGCCTAGCCTCCCATTTTCCTCATCCAGCAGATACCTTGGCATCTTCAACATAAACAACTATGGTAATGACACAAATCATGTATTCGCTGTTGAACTAGACACCAGTCGTAGTCTCGAGTTTAATGATACAAACGATAACCATGTTGGAATCAATCTCAATACCTTGAAGTCGGGGTGAAGAGGAAAGCTGCGTTGTTGGCCTTATTAAAACTTCCAAAACTTACGAGGTTTAGAAACTTAATTCTTAAGTTTCTAAACCTCGTAAGTTTTGGAAGTTTTAATAAGGCCAACAACGCGAGCTTTGCCTCTTCAGCTCTCCGACTTCAAGGTATTGAGATTGATTCCAACATGGTTATCGTTTGGTATCATTAAGACTCGAGGACTAACTGATTGAAGTACAAGGACTTGTACTATGCCATGAAAGGGTTCAAGGATAAAGATCTTCTCGGGTCGGGTGGGTTTGGGAACGTTTATAGAGGTGTCATGCTGAAGAAAAACAGGAGATTGCCGTGAAAAGAGTCTCTAATGAATCCCGACAAGGGTTAAAAGAGTTTGTGGCTGAGATCGTAAGTAATGGATGGATGAGTCACCGGAACTTAGTCCCTCTCTTGGGCTATGTGTCAGTGATTTTATATGTTTGCAGGTTGTCTTGTTCACCAGAACTTAGTCCCTCTCTTGGCCAACTTCAACTATGATCTTTGATGTATCACCAAAAAAGGTTTTCGAAATAGCATCTGAAAAGCTTCAAGGTTTGTACTTTCCTTTGCTTGGAAGCCTCCATTTGATTATACTCCCTAGTTTTGTTTGGGTTTGATATTGTTTCCTCCAACTGATTCAGGTGTGGGAGCAAGGATCCCTAAAAGTATATGGGCAATGCAGGTGTTATGTGTTTTGCATCATATCTCCATCCTTCCCTGTAATTTTTATGAATGTTATATGTTGACATGCCTCTTTGTATTCATAACAGGGCTTACCTCTTGAGTCACAATCTGGTTTTGAAGCTATACTATCAGCCATAAGTAGCTTGGCCATGAATGAATGCTATCTCGTAGGAGAATTGCCTACAAATATCACACTCCAGGTCACTTTGATCTCTAAACTATCTTTAAACTTCCTGCAGTAAAAAAAGTATCTATCTTTTGATCTCTGATCTTTCTGTGGTTAAGTGTAGTCGGATTTGACAAAGTGGATAGAGAAAATGTTCATGAGCAATGGTTTGGGGTCAAAATAGTTAGCTATGAAGAGATTGCTGCTAGTTTAGGTGTTGTATTACATTCACCATCAGTAAACCATGACACAGTTCTGTTTATCGCACAACAGCTCAAGTTTTCAGATGACCAGGTTATGTCTCTATTCAACAATTGTATTGTATTGAAGAGCTCTGATTAAGCAAACAAAAATGTGTCTTTAATATAAAGCAAAACTTTTCCACTTCGGATCAAAATTTGTGTCTAAATAAAGTTGACAATACAATAGTCTTGGACCTAAATTTTGATCTTTTGTTTAGACTTAACTTTGCTTTGACCTTTACTGGTTTTACTATCCTTCTTAGGTTTTTGTTTCTGCTTGTTTCGAGGGTGTTCGTCATCTCCTTTCTCGTTTGGATTCACTTCCTCAAATTTAACAGGTTTAATTATTACACCAGCCTTCTTCACAACCTGCACACAAACGTTATCGCCACAAGGTCAAACGAAATGCAACATTCCGAGACTTTGTTTCTAATCAGTTTAACAAAGTAATGAAAAGGAACCTCAGGTCGGTTTAGAGCTCCAACAATACTCGCGGGATTAAACTCAGGTCCTATAGGCATACGCATACTGTGTTCAAAAACTTCTTTAGATGTATACGGGAAAGGCAGAGTCGTTGTATGAAGTTTCTCAGCCTGAAAAAAACAGATAAATGTGAGCATGAAGGAATGACCGTGAACAGAGGGATTGGGCTATAAAGCGAGACAAACCTTTTTATCAATTTTTTCTGATATGATAACATGTTTGAGACGAGCATCTTTCCTTGTTTTGAGAGCTTGCTCTCTCTTTTTCTTGGCATCTTCGTGTTCTCTAACCATCCATGAAGGTAAACCTCTCTTATTTTGTATATTGGTCCATTGTCCCCAACCAGGAACTAGAACTGGTTTCTCCGGTTCAGGAACTTCTTGATTTAGAACCTCTTGTTTATCCTTTTCAAATTCATCTACAACATCATCACCAGCAAAAGCACGTTGTATAAGCTCTGCTTGAGAAGGAATTTCGTAGGTTTCCTTTGAAGCTGAGGTCAGAATCCCATCAACCATTTGCTCTGCTTCACTTTCAGAATCTTCACTTTCTTCGTCTCTCGATTCCTTAAATAGTAGGAAAGGAAAAAATAATACTAAGTGAGGAGACAAAAAGGACAAACTAGCTAAGTGCAATTGAGTTTTAAGAAATTAAACCTTTTTATCTTGGCCCTGTGAAGTAGGTGCCTGAGTCTTTGGAGATTTCTTGGATTCCGCATTTTCGCAGCCTTTCATCTGCACAACATACAAAAAGGAGTTAATAAAGAGATAACGCAAAAGGAAAAAGAGACTGATTTGAAATTTGTCAAAGCAAACCTTCTTCCAAGAGCCTGATGCAAACAAGGCAACATCAAATGTTGTCTTAGAAGCTGGAATTTCAACATCATCATCAAAATTCTGCAAACAATTGTTTACAAAAAATTGATACCAAGGATAAAAGGAAAAAAAGAGAGATAACCGTTGTACTATCCGAAAGGGAAAGACCATTGTACCTTGGTTTCTGTTATGGTTCCATTGTTTCTAGCAGGTGAACCAGTATCTCTAACAGCCCCTAGATCATTATTTTCTACGCCTTCCATATCATTATCACTATCACTGTTGTTATAAAAGTTGTCGGAGTCCTTTTTAGACTCTTTTGGAGCTTCGACTTTGGCGGTGGCACCAAATACTCTTCTACCACTAACTTCAGCAGATTTTTTAGGATTTTCTGCTCCACCAGAATTCTCCCACTCTTCATACTCCTCTAACGCACGTTTAGCTTCTTCATTAGCTTCCTCGTTTTTCTTTTTCATCGCACGAGCCTAATCAAACCAAAAAAGATTAGCTTGAGTCTAACATATGATCGGAAAAAACCCAGAGTAAACTAATCAAAAAGGTTTTAATAAGCAAAGGAGGAATTACCATAAAAGGTAATGAAAGAAGACCAGAATTGGGCACTTCATCATCTTCCACAGTTTTCAATGTCTTTTCCCTGGCTTGTGCTATCAATTTAGAAGAAGTATCCTGATCTGAACCATAATCCAACTCTTCCTCATCATCGCTATCATCACTGCTACTTCCATCTTTCATGGAGTTCATCTTTCTGGACAACGTAGCATTAATCTGAAGTTGGTCAGCTATAGCTGCCCGAGTTCCATCGTATGTCACATTCAGTCCACGGCTTATCATGCGTTTCGCCCATTTCCCTGTGTTTTTGTGCTTCAATGTCATTCGTTCCTGTATAAACACAGACAAGAGTAATTATTACTTGAGATGTTTTGATGATAATTTTGTACATGTAGAAAAAATCTCAGACTCACCTCTACTCGTCTAGCCTCCTGCTTCATAGCCTCTTCTTTTGCCATTTCTGGGTCCATTATTGTTCCCAATGCCGATTTCTTCAGGTCTTTTTTCATAAGACGATGATAAGTTTTGGACTTGATCTTCTTGATTCGTTTACTTTTCAGCTCATGACGGAAGAGCAAGCTCCGCATCTTGGCTATGTGGTTACGATCCTTTATGTGATCTTCCATGGACACCTGTATGAGAAAATTGAATCCAGAAAATTACAACAGATACCTACGAAATTCCGTTCAATGCAGCGACATGTGAGATTAATTTATATGATGAGATATGTGCACGAGAATGAACTAGACCACAGAACTTGCCTCGTTCAGTTCAAGAAGCTTAGCGCCATCTACATTGTGAGCCTCCCAAACCTCGTTATCATTGAGTACAGAAGCCATTTTCTTCTCAAATTCAGTCCTAGGTTGAAATTCTGATGCTATTGCACCAACGGTAGAGTACCCAACATTGACATCTTCGTTGAAGTAAACAGTTGGTGCTTCTCTATTCCTCTTTACAAGAGGCACCCACTTATTAAACTCTTTCTCAACTAGTCCTTTTACTGCTTTACGCTCCAGTCTTTCTCGTTCTGGCTTTGGCAGAGGAGCATGAACAACAGATTTAGTATCTTTCCGCATTCGGGAGAAACTCTTGCTTAGTTGGTTATACCCAGGTTTTCCTTGAAGAGGGGCCAAAAGGTCTTCAATAGTGAGGAGACCTTTACCCTTCAGAACATCACGAGTAGGATTAAATTCAGACTCTGGATATGCTTCGGTGAAGAGTACAGGTTTACTCTTCTTACTCTCTCCTGGAAAAAAGAAAGAATATAAGGTTATATATACAGCTTCCAAATCCAATCAAACAGCAGATATAAACCGAAGTCTGAGAAGAAAGTCTTCGTCTTCACTGTAATTACCTTTAAAGGCTGCACCTGGCATTCCAGTAAGAGACTGCAACATCCGTGTGTGTTTATCATCATCATCTTCTTCTTTTTCATCATTCTCGCTGTTACCATCATCGTCATCATCATCTGACTCTACATTCTCATCCTTTATTGAGATAAAAAGACAAAATTTATCAGTAAAGCATAACAAGAACTTTGTAATTCACCAATATTTGATCTAAATCAATTAAGAACTTTTAAAATCTCAGGTTTTAATTCAGCAATAGTTATCGCACTGTAATCGTACCAAAGTGCCAAATTTCCGAAACAATAACGCTAAAACCAATCTCCTAAACAATACAGTGACGGCAACAAAAAACACATAAAATCGAAGGCGGAGAATTAGCGAAGAGAAAGAAACCTCGAAATCCTCTGGAAGCTCATATTCGTAGTTCTCGACGCGGTCGTAACGGTTGTTTTTTCTGGATTCTTCCTCAGGCAAATCTTCTTCGTACTCATACACATCATCGTTAACACCATCGGAATCAATCTCATCGTCTTCTTCGTCAGAGTTCAAAGGACGTTTCTCATTGGCAATAGTTTTCAGTATAGAATTAGGTAAATGAGGACCTTTCCTCTTCTTTCCCTTAGCTAGGGTTTTTGAAGTGGATCTCCTCTTTTCTCCCATGGCTGTTTCTGGCTTTGGGTTTTTTTGACAACTCTGGTTATAAGATTTTTCGTAGGGTTTCTCTTCTCCGCTTAAATACTTCTTTACTTAAAGATAAACCGAGTTTAGACTATCTTTGTTTGTTTTAATAGAAAAAGGAAAAGGAAAAGTTGAAGAAAAAAAAATAATTTCTCAAAATTACACTAATTGTTAATTTAATTTGAGACCAAAAAATGTAATTGTAAGAAAAAATATACTACCTTTCGCCACCCCAAAATATATTTATAAGATTGTTTTTTCCAGTAAAAATATCAATTGTGATGGTATGTATATATATATATATATATATATGTTTTAAATACATTTGAACCTTTATAAATTAATATTTGATAAAGTAAAATATACTATAATTAATATATTATTTGGTCCCAAAATTTATTTTATAAGATTGTTGTTTTCAGTAAAAATATCAATTGTGATGGTGTGTATATGTATATATATATGTTTTAAATACATTTGAACTTTGATAAATTAATATTTGATAAAGTAAAATAAATTATGATTAATATATTATTTGGTCCCAAAATTTACTTTTTTGTTAGATTAATATATTGACAAAATTAATATATTTAACTATTTAATTAAAACCCACAATCGCTGAAGATATGTGGTTTAATGGTGTAGTCATTTACAAATCCTCAAACACCAGAGATCGAACCCCTACATGCAATAGTAGGAGTGAAATTTAAAAACAAGTACGCTAATTGACATAAAAAAAAAAATTAAATATTTCATACAAAACCTAGTTGACTGTCTGTAAGAACATAATTGTGTTAACCACAAAACATGAGTTTATATCCAAAAGTTGCACAAATATTTTAACGCTTGTAGTTGAATTTGACTTGGATCACATAACGCATCTTGATTTGTTCCACATTGTAGACAATATACTCGTTGTAAAGTAGCATCGCCTGCAAAAGATTAATCAAATCAATTCAATAACTCTGGCTTTCTTTTGTGAGAGTTATGATTTTGAGAATATGTTGAAGCAACAAAACAAAACCTTGGGGCATGAAAGTTCCACTGGTTTGCCAAGTGGAACAACAACACCATCTTCTAGTGTCTGAGCTTCTGATGTGTTTGGTGCTGTATTCCCAATACCTTTTGTGCTGCAGACATCATTTACAGATTAAGGTTAATATGTACAGTACCAATAAGAAACTTGTGTGAAAGATGAATGAGATTTATTCGCGTACCTTAGCTTCCCTGGGGGTAGTTTACCTGCATTATAATTTGAACACAGAAGTTCATTCATGTCTCCCAAAGCAACCTGTGAAGTTGTGATCATTACGAAACATAAAGACAGTTATGTTTGAATGCTTTGAAAGTCTTGTTGATATATTGAAAGAAGCGAGTATACATACCTCACAGAGGAGCAGAACACCATCATTAGCATCAGTGGTGTTAGCGTAGCAATAATTTGCACTCTTGGAAAACATATCTGCGAAGTAAACCCCTTTTCCAAACATGTAACCAGTTTTAGGAGCTTCAGGAGGAGCTATGCGAAGACCTGTTTAGTGGCTCATTGCAGTTTAATTCAGTATACAATTGAAAATATCCAAGGGGTTACAAAAAAAGTAAACACTGAGAGAAACAGAGGGTAGAAATAATCAGAGGAAACCTGTTACCTTGAGATAAAATACCGGTCCAGTTAGTGAGACGTGATCCATGCCAGAGTAGCATCCTGTTCTTCGAACTTGAAAACTACCAAGAAAATTTGAGGTTTTGCAGTGCCAAAATAGGAAATTAGAACATTTGTGTACGGTAAGGATAAGCTTGAAATACTATAACATACCTGTTGGAAACGATCAGCTTCAACAGCTCTTGAAGTTTTAAATATTTGAGCAATCTCAACTGTGTATCCCGAATGCGTCTTTGCATGAGTGTTCTCCATGTACTTGGAAATCTGATTTTAGCATAAAAGTAGACAGCAAAAGGTTTCAACTTTGAATATCAAAAATGTTTGTTAGAAGTTCGCAAAACCGATAATATACCATAGAGAACTCCTCTGAATCAGCTCCAACCGGAGTCAAACCACAATTAAGTTTCTGGTAGTGATAATATAAAGGATCATCCTACAGACATTGCAAGAAATAATGTCATATCATTATAGAACTATATGAGGAAGTGATTTCATGCCCTTGCAACTACATAGACTGACTGTCTTACCTGCAATCCCGAGTCAACAGACAACAACTTTGTGGCTAGTTCGATTTCACCTAATGCTTCAACCTTACATTAAATAATAATGTGTTAAAAACTGCAGAAAACATGTATCCCTCAACCATCAATTTTCTCATGACCAAAACTAGTCAAGTAGGAAACAGTAGAATGAATTACCATTTCTATCTTCTGTTTCAACTTTTGAGGAGTGTCTATAACAAACTGACCTGTTTCAACTCCGAATTCAGATATAAGTGAATGTTTGTTTATAATATCATTCTTAATCGTAACTTCAGTAGAGATGTAAACTAAACATGAACTTACTCATTTTCTTAAAACCAAAATCATGGGGTATAACAGAATAGAACTCTCTGCATCAATGATGACACAAAGTTAGACTAGCTCGAATTCAATTTCTTTGTGGGACACAGTTGACTAAGCATGCACACAGTCTAGTCATTAACCAGATACATACCCACTCAGTTCCTCAAGCCTCGCTCTATCATACTGGTCCAACACCTCTGATAATCGTTTCAACACTTCATATCCCTAGAGAAATTGAAGAGCAACTATTATCTGAAAAAACTATAATTTAGAGAAATAAGACCAAAACAAAGAAATAAGTAGTCTTACCCTTAAAATTGTGGCCTTGCTTAGCTTTCCGAGTGGCAATTTCTTAGCATTATATCCTACAATGTCAAATTTTAAAAAGATGTGAGAATGTATGATATAAATAGCTAGTAGTAAAGCAACCATGATAGAACAAAAGGTAGAAGTACAAGCTCATATAATCAGCCACCAAAAGTAAGAAGTAGTGTATCGACCATATAAGCAAAGGAATCTGAACCACTGCTAATTCTGCCAATGGATACTCTCACAAAAGTTAGACGAACAAACCTATTTCCATCATTTGTTGTGTCATCATGCTGACATTACATATAAGAGAGACGAACTTGGCAACCCGAGTATCTAATTTTGATTTTTCAGGATTACTTTCAGAAGGTGGTTTGGGAATATCATTGACCTGAGAAAACAAAATTGCTAACTCAAAGTAAGTGCCTTTGAACAATGAGAAAGGAGAGCTCAATTCGAAAAACGACAACGGTAATATTCACACATAAATCTCATTCCAGCAGGAAGAAATAGATGAGGGAGTACTCTGAAACACTCACCTGGGAATCGTTTTCCTCTTTGCTGTAATCCATCTCGAGCCATGTATAGGACTTAGGATGGGGGATGAAGTCCTTTCTGTCAGACCAACAATTATTTGTCTTGTCACAGAACTTGTTGGTAAATATTTTTATTGCACGATCCCATGAGCCATAAGGCCCATCTAACTTGCTTTGTCCTTTCACACCAACTCTTCCCCATCTGGTGTAAACCATATATGTCTTTTTACTATCCGACTCTGTACAAATGCACAATAGATAAGAGAGATCCATAACGATATTATTGGGAACAAAGAGTCAAAAGTAGCAAAAAAAACAGCCAAGTAACAAGGTAGACTGACCTAGGACTTGCAGGACAAAGAACTTGTTATTATTATCCTTGCAATTTGTCTGGTTTAACATGGCATCATAAATATCATCACCCTACAACACTCAACAAAATCTCAAGTGAATATGAAAGCACCAGTTTCTAACCACATTCATGAACTCAAAAAAATGCAGCACACAAATATAGGCTCACAAGACTTACCAATTGTAGAACGTGGTACTCGCTCTTAACGTGATCAGGAATCCATTGATCCAATACAGCTGCACCCTTCTTTGTAGCTGTTACGATTTTCTCTTCTTTCTTTTCTTCCTTAAAACCATTGTTGTCATCTCCAGCTCCACCTGTCCCTTAAAACACAACACAAACACAATGACAATAAGGACATATGAATAAGAATGCAATGTTAATTAAACAATCCACATCAACAAAAAAAAATACAAATTTGACCAAATCCATAGCTCAGAGAAAGGAACAAAGCATTACCGGATTTGGAATCGTTATTAGCATCATTGCAAAGCCTCTCAAGAAGTTCTTTTTTGGTTCCTGTTGTGTCTAAGCCTCTCTTATTAGCTTCCTCACGCAATTCCTTCACAATCATCCCACGAAATTTTTCAGTGGCGATCACTTTCTCTTCCTTTTTTTCTTCCTTAAACCCATTGTTGTCATCTTCAGATCCACCTGTCCTTGAAAATACAGTGGCAATAAGGACACGGGTATAAACAATGCAATGCCAATAAACGAATTCACATCAACATAGAAAGAACCAACTTTGACCAAGTTTCTCTATAACCCAGAGAAAGGAACAAAGCATTACTAGATTTGATTGGTGCATTGGAATCGTTATTAGCATCATTGCAAAGCCTCTCAAGAAGTTCTTTTTTGGTTCCTGTTGCATCTAAACCTCTCTTACTAGCTTCCTCACGCAATTCCTTCACAATCATCCCACGAAACTTTTCAGTAGCGATCACTTTATTTGACTCATCGATACCATCTAAAGAATCGCTGTTACTCTTCCTCTTCCTCTTCGATTCTTCCTTCTTTTTGTCTTCTGCAATTGCCTCTTCAAGTCTCTCCACCTGCAAATAACACCAAAAGCAAACCAAAATATTAGCAAATATAGAAGAAGACTTCAAATCAAAAGTAGATTCAGAGAAAGAGAAATACCAAAACGGCTTTGATTCCGGTAGTGTTGAGTCCACGCTCGGCGAGCTTTGCACGGAGTTCGTCAACTTTAAGCTTGTTCGCCATTTTCGTTCTTCGGTAAGGGAATGTGACTGTAGAAAAAAGACCAAAGCTTTATGGTTTTAGGTTAGAAGTGTGTTCGTGCGAGCATTTTAAAGGTCTTCTTTTTCATCTTTCAATATCTTTCCTTGTAAGCTTTAGGTGTTTTTCATTTTCGTGTTTTTTAAAAAAGTTCAATTTTATTTGAAAAAGTGTTTTTTTTTGTGGAAATTGCCTATAACGTTTTTGAAGCACGAAAAGACCCCAAATATTAAGTATGATTCCTAATTTCGCCCCTGACTTTTGTAATTTATTCATTCAATCCAGTAGTACTTAATTCATATGATTTTTTTTTGTTAACGAGAAAGTTCGAAACCTGTAGGCTTCTAATTTTCTTGGTAGGATTTGTATAATTTAAACTCTTTTATAGGAGAGCTAAATTCCTCAATGCTGCTATTCAATTTGTGACATTTGGATTATTCCAAATATCTTTTCAGTCGAGCTATCGATTTCGAATCTCAATTTTTATGATGACTTATTCATTCAATGACAAACTAAAAAAAAATAGAAAAGAAAATAAACCAAGTTATGAAATATGAAATTCTATTGTTTTAAAGGAGGGAGGGAAAGAAAACTTTTAAGCATAAAGAAAGTTTATTTTTTAATTATCAATGATAAAATATATTTTTATAGGGAAAAAGGTTAATATTGTATTATGTTTATCAAAAATTGTTGATTTAATATTGAATTTTAGATATGGTTTACTAAACATTTAATTTATTGTTGACTTTTGAAATCATTTTTAATTTTGCGTTGAGTCGGTAAATTGAACTTTATCGTTAATCTCAAATCAAAATTATCTCTTAAGTCGAAAGTTAAATTGGATTTAGAAGTTATACTCCTTTCTTATCTTCGTTCTGAATAAGTCTGATTTTATCTTTTTTTAAGAATGAGCTTAACAATGATACATAAAATAAAAATATCAAAGACAATATTTTAAACCTGAGAGTTTGAGTTCATTATTGGAAGAAAAGTAAAAATTAAACTCAAAGGTCTTCAAAATGAATCGAACTTCTAAAATCGATTTAGTTTTCAATTTCAAAGATAAATTCAAATTAAGATTAATAACATAGTTCAATTTGCTGAATTAACATAAAATTGAGAGTTTTTTCAAAAATCAACAATCATATACAAAATTCAATATTAAATAAACGATTTTTAGTAAATACAATATTAAATTGATATTTTTTCCATTTTGATAAAAGTTAGCATTATGTGTTCTGTCAATTCCTGTTCAGACTGTGTTGCGTTGTTTACAGTAACGTTTACAAGCAGTTATATAGCCAAATAAGAGATTCAGACAGTTATTTACCGAGATCTTGATCTCTTACAAAGGGGTATGGATATTGTGGTCGAGTCTTAGGATATGTATATTATATCTATAGCTTGGGATTAGACAATCTTAATTTTTAGGCTTAAGATGTTACATATTTTGTGAAAAAATATGCTCTCATAATGTGAAAAACTGTTGTGACAGCATGCGATAAAAGGAATTAACTAAATCAGAAAAAGTCCGAATATGTAACCACCAAACTGATAATAATTTGGTAATTAACCACAATTTTCAATTGAATAACAGTTTTTAATAAAAACTATTAAAAACATGGGTGAGTCAGGTGAATATCACTTTTGGTTTGTTATAATTAGGAAAATGCAACAAGTTTTTTATAATTAAATGAATGTAAGCTAGAATTTACTAATAGGAAGAAAATAACCCTCCATGACCAACTAATTTACGCCAAGCTCATTGAAAAGATGAGTATACCACATTTAATGCTCATATATACTTTCTCCGTTTTATATTAGTTGTCATTGTAGATTAAATATTTTGTTTCATTTTAGTTGTCATTTTCATTTTCTAATGCATTTTAATATAAAATGACTTCATTTGACCCTAATTAAATAAACAAAATATTAAATGATTTGGAATTTTAATAATTAATCAAGGGCATAATATAACATTTAATTATATTCCTAATATGTGTGAAATATTGTAGAATGACAACTAATATAAAACAGATGTAGTATATTTTAGTGATAGAAGATTTATGTTGGATATATATCGTTTCACACAAGCTATATAGTTTTGACAAGAAATTTTGACCGGAAGTTTTAAAATGTAGTATATGTCAGTTCACTAGTTCTGATGAGATGAAATATAATTCTGAACTTTCACAGAGTTTCAATTTTAGTCGCTGACATGGAATTCTAATAATAAAGCAAAGGAATTACATGTCAAAATGGATAAATACAAGTTAGAATGTAAATGGGAGGGTAATGTGGCGTGACCTCATGAAATCACTGAAAAAATATAATTAGTGATAACAATTGCATACAAACTACAAATGCATGGAAACTTCATGATCTTAACTTCTCTTCTCAGTTATAATTCTTGTTTATACTTCATAGACTGTATCAGACACAAGAAACTGAACAATACAAGGAGAAAGATTTAGGTAATTCCAAAAGAGAAAGATGTAGGTACTAAGATGAAGTTTAAGTGTTAGTTGCTAACCAAAAGTTTTAAAAGGTAAATTATAAGGTAAATTGTAAGGTTTGAAATGCCCCAATATAAATTATAAGGTGTGCACTATATATTCTAATTTGCTAGCTTCTTAAATCTGATCGTTGTTAACTCAATTCATCAGCTAGTTCCGAAGGGATGAAATATAGTTTTCACTTTGTGTGTGAAAGATTTAGATGCTAAGAGCATGATTATTGGTAAGCTCTTATTAAGAGCTCTAAGTATTAAAAATGATTATATTTGAAAAAAGTAGAGTTAAGAGATGTATTTTTGTTTTGAGTTTGGAAGTGTGATTATTGGTAGGTTCTTAAGGTGGGTTTCTTAAAAAAAAATTAAAATATTTTGTAGATAAATTAATTAATATTGGAAATTGAAAATTATAAAACATACTTAAAGTTCAAATACATCAATCTACCACTTATAAGGCTAACAATAACATCAATCTACACAAATTTAGCAAACAAACAAAATCAATTTGAAGTTCAAATCGAATAGACAAAAGTAGACAATCTCTCCCTTGTTTCAGGGAAAGAAAGATTTCAATACTAACCATCTCATAGAATGACTTCTTCCTCAGAGCATCATTGTCTCGTAAGGTAGATTCATTACAAACAAAATATATACACAAGAGAGTAGCGGAAACAGTTCTAGTGGATAATAAACATTAGCAAGTAGCTGCAATTGCCTCTAAGAGAGAGACCACGAACTGCATCTGAGTATCTTCATCGATTTTGGAGAAGAGAGGAACGTGAACGAACAAAGACTTGTGTCCCTTCTGCTCTGCAAACCTCAGAGAATGATAATACACATAGTTGCAAACAAAACGCTCGGTGTCATCTGATTGAATCACATCGAAGCCTTTCTTCTTCAATAACTCAAAAATTGACTCTGTCGAGCAGGAAGTCTTACCCAAACAAACAAAGTTCATATCCAAATTAGAATGTCTTGCAAGAAATCGTAAGTTTTGTGGAGAAGCATGTACAAATAGATATATACCTCTTTTGCCTTTGAAATGCTTCCATCTTCAACAACTATAGGAAGTCTCTGTGTAAAGAAAACGTTAAGGACAGATTATTGTCTTCTTTGAATTGAATATGTTCCTTAATACTGGAAAGGGGACTTCGTTGACGTGACTTCATACGCAGAAACCTGCTACAAATTCATCAGGACAGCGAAAATGAGCTTCGTTCACTGCTTGTCTTTGTTCACTGCTTGTCTATCACTAAACCTGTTGCAGAAACCTGCTACAAATCCCTTGGAGTTAGTTACAATCCTGCCAAAATCTTTTTGAAGGCTCATTTTCATGAATACCAATAGCAATGGCTTTCTTCCGGCTCTGTCAACTATGCATTAAGTGCAGTGATTACCACCTGGTTGTGAACAAAACAAGAAAGTTTAAGAAATCCTTTAATACTGAATTGCTATTTAGGTATATATAAACTAAAAACCTGAAGAACAGCATATATTATCATCCCAAGTCTTGTGGGGAAACCTGGAGACACAAAAGATGCATAGCAGATTAGAGATACAAAGTTAAAGGTGTACACAACCTTTTTGAATCTTCTATATGAATTACCTGCTTGCTCGAATATCGAGCTTGTGTAGAAACATATTCCGTTGATTCCTCCAAACTGCTGAAATACCATCAATCTGAATGTTATCTGCTCCAACAAAGCATGCAAACTGGTGATGAGTTTGCATCTACAACAATGACGAAGAAGGGTTCATAGGTGATGGATACTGTGGATGGAATCCAAATTGTTGTTGTTGCTGTTGAAAGTTGGGGCCTTGTTGCTGCTGTTGCTGAGCATAAGGCAACCCAGAAGACGCAGCATAATCGTGCTGCCTTCGATCCATTTATAAACGCTGAAACAGTTCTGTTATATAGATTCAGCAAGTGTTCCTGAGAAAAAAAAAGCTTTCGAAATTGGGTATAGACTCATAGGAATCAAAGTGAGTTCTCTAGTACATTCGAACCGAAAGTGGTAATTATCATTAGCAAATCAAATATCTACGTGATCAAAAACATCGAACTATACACATGGTTTCCATTGCAACAAAGTCATTTGAAGAGTCTAACAGTGAAGCGAGGCATCGACTAAGAATCTGACAACAACTGAAATTGACATACGTTTGACCTTTATATCCCAATATTCTCTCATTTGACAACCCTAGAACAATCAAACCCAGAATTGGGAAAGAAAATCAAATACCTTCAATACCAGAGTGAAAGATCCCGATTTCGAGCCAGTATCTGTAAATATTCATTG
The DNA here is from genome assembly GCA_023374145.1 of Lepidium sativum. NCBI lineage: Eukaryota > Viridiplantae > Streptophyta > Magnoliopsida > Brassicales > Brassicaceae > Lepidium > Lepidium sativum. Next base: position 24,404 of record JAKUCM010002115.1, read on the forward strand.
GGGTTAAATCGTAAACATTTAGATAAACCGGGACAGAAACCAGATTTCTTCTTCTTCTTCCTCCACATCGAAACATTTTTGCAAAACATCTATCTTTCTATAGATCAATGCATCGAACAACATAAAAGAAATCGAGAGCTTAGAGCAACGGAGAATTGGGTGTTTAATTAAAAGATCCGATTGGGAATTGTGAAGACCGGATTTTTCAAAGGGTTCGTCGCACGAGAATCACCATGAAGAACAACCATTTTTGCTCTCATTCCTCCAAGGAAACACAAAACAAAGAAAGAGAGAAGGAACCAATTAAGATTTGCCACGTATATGTTTCTTAAACTCAAAAACGTTTCTTAAATAAGAAACCTACCACCGATAATGGTGGTCTAACATAGAGTTCCAATTTAAGTTACTGACATCGATAATGTTTTTGTTGGAAAATAATAAACATTACAAATTTGTGTATTGTTCTAATATGCATTGAGTTAGCTTAGTTCTAGTTTGTGTATAGTTTTAACTTCTTAAATCTGATTGTTGTTAGCTCAGTTCATTGGCCAATTCTGAAAATGTGAAATAGTTTTGACTTTGTGCGAAAGATTTAGATGCTAACATAGAGTTTTAATTTTAGCTGCTGATGTTGATAATATTGCAGTTTGCAGATAATAAACATTACGAATTTGTGTATTATTCTAATATGCGATGGGTTAGCAGCTAACACTTAGGTAGAAAAGATGATTAAATAAAATAACATTTTTGCCAAGTTTAAGAAATGATGAAATCAACAAATGAAAAACAATATTGTAGTCATTAGATAATAAACAATTACAAGTTTGTGACCTATTCTAATATGTGCTAAATTAGGACTTAACATTTAGGTAGAAAAACTGATAAATTAAAAAGCACTTATGTCAAGTTTAAGAAAAGATAAAACCAATACATCAATGTGGTAATATTACAGTCAACATATAATAAATAGTTACGAGATTGTGAACTATTTTTAATATTGCAACTAGCAAATAATAAAAAGTTATGATATTTAGCAGTTAAGCAATAAGAATTAATACAAAAAAAATTTTCAAGATGACGAGAGAAAAATGGTGAATATCATAAGAAATTGGCAAAAGATACTTAATAACATAGAAGAAAAAATGAGCAGTAGCCTTGAAATGCAAATGTAGCACAACAAACATAAATGGAAATCATATACAACAAAACACTTCTATAACCCTAGAAAAGAAAAATTGGTTGAAATACAAATATAGCGAAAACATTCAAAACTATTTTCACAAGCAAAATTAAAAATCAAAACACCGGAAAAACATGTCAAACTAAAAAACAATGATGGAAACGATAATAGACTGGAAAAACAATACACATTGAAGACTTGAACGATAATAGACTAGAAAAACGAACAACTAATTTTGGTAGATTGAAGAGAAAATCGGCTTTTGAAAAAGAGAAATTGTGTTTGAAAAAAATAAAACATTGAAAAAATAATAATAAGAATTTTGTTTTCTTATGTAGTATAAAAAATTATGATGTTTGAAAATGTAAAAATGACAGATTTTATAATATAATGTAATATTGATAGCCAATTAAAAATAAATAAAGTGCAAATTTAGTACGCTATAACGAGCATGTGGTTCTCTCTTCAGTAGGGATATTTCGAAAAATAAGTTTTTGCACAATTACCTATATCTATGGGATATGATATATACCTAATTAAAAAAACTTTTGTGTTTTTGCATCAAATTACTATAAAAAGAGAAAAATAAAAAAGTAGATAATAGAAGTTAGCTAAATATATATCAATTTGCCTAGTTAATATAGGAACAAAATACGTGAATATTGATCTAGTAAACTAAAAGAGTATAATATTTTATGACATAACAAATAACAAGTGTATTGTCAACTATCACTAGAAAATGCATTTACTCATTACTTTAGATTTCGAGTTATGGTTCTAATTAAGACATGTTCACACGTTTCGAAACACATCACTTGATAAACGACTTCTTACATATAGTTTTGTGTGGCCTTCCATCTTTTTCGTTCAAAATTTGGGTAGTGCCGATTATAATTTTAGTTAAGAAGAAAAGAAAAATGGAGAGTCCCCATTTGTTGGTTACACTAATAATAGCAAGTTTCATCATTATCAACCTTGCTCAAGCTCAAGACGAAAAAGGTATCCACATTTCAATATTACAAGCTCTTGTTATTTTATACAAAAATTTACCAAAAATGTATCTCTTGTTTCCAAATGGACTTATTTTTAAGTGTTTGAATTATTGTTTTCACTTTGATTTTTATATATAAGTGTCAACACTGAATATTGATTGTTACTAAGATTGTTACGGAGCGGATATCCGGCTTTTTTCAGGATATCCATATCTGTATCCGTCTAATCTGCCATATTTCAATTTGTATCCGGATCCGTTTTGACGGATATTTGCGGATATCCGTTGTTATTTTCTTTTATTATTTTTTAAAATATATTTAAAAATATTAAAAATATTTGAAAAAAATGGATTTTTGCAGATATGCGTTTCTAATTTTTGCATTATCCGTATCCGTTATACGCCGATTCGTATAATCAATATCTGTATCCGTTATCCGTTTTACCCAGATATCTGTTTTCCGAAAGAAAAAAAAACGGATACGAATATGGATACCAGGCAGATACGGATATTGTATTAATATGCCTAATTGTTATGGATTTAGTTAAGCCGATTAAAAATAGGCATGTGGTATTGCGCAAATACTATTCTAAAAATAATAATTTTAACTTTTATATATTAATTTTTTTCTTTTTGGAATTCCATTAATTTTACCGGTGAGCAATTCTTTATGTGAACAGGGTTCATCAGTTTGGATTGCGGGCTACCTCCGAGTGAACTCTCTCCTTATATCCATCCAAAGAGTGGATTAAAATTCTCATCAGACTCTAATTTCATTCAAAGTGGAGAATTTGGTAAAATTGAAAAAAAACAAGAGGAAAATCTTGATAAGAAGTTGTTGACGTTGAGATATTTTCCAGATGGAATGCGCAACTGTTATAGACTAAATGTCGACGAGGAAAAAACCTACTTAATTAGAGCTACTTTTTTCTACGGGAATTACGATGGTTATAATACTTATCCTAGATTTGACTTACACATTGGTCCTAATTTTTGGACAACAATAGATTTGGGCTGGCTTTTTAAGTCAAATTATGAGGAGATTGTGCATACTCCAAGGTCGGAATTCTTGGATGTGTGTCTTGTTAACACATACATGTCAACGCCATTTATTTCATCCTTGGAACTACGGCCTCTACCAAGTAACACTTACATCAACCCATCGGGTTCAATAAAGGCTTATACACATACCTCTTTTTTAGACACCTTTATAAGGTAAGTAGACTTTAGAGAGAATTTTATTCTGCTTTTTGTTTTCTTGATCTAGTTGGGATTTTTACTCTGTTCATGAATATGTAAATTTGAAATTTCACAAATTTGTGGTAATGGCAGTTTCCCAGATGATGCCTATGATCGAGGATGGTCCCCATATAATACAATAGGGGAGACAATAGATGAGCGTATTTCCACTAATCTCAAACCGAACAACTCTGGTAGCTATGTTTTACCGCAGGCTGTGATCACAACCGCTTTAACATCTGCAAATGACAGTATATCACTGGAGTTATATTATAGTTTCATGTCTCCTAATGATAAAATACTCTTCTTCCTTCACTTTTCTGAGGTTCCAATGAGACGAGAGAGTTTGACATTTTGTTGAATGGAAAATTTATTGCTAAGAGTTTTAGCCCTGCATATCTTCAGCCCACGACAATCCCCAGCCTATATCCAGTTGCTTGTCTAATAGATGGTTGTGCCTTTGAGCTGAACAAAACTCCAAAGTCTACCCTCCCACCTCTGCTTAATGCCATCGAACACTTTGCTATTGTTGACTCTCCGCAGTCTGATACTGATAAAAATGATGGTAGGTTAGCAAAATTCAATTGGTTTTGAGTTAGAAATCCATAATTTATCATTAATCTAACATGACTTCAAAATTTATGTTTAGTGATTGCCATCAGAAACATAAAAGAAACTTACGGGTTAAAGAAAATTAGTTGGCAAGGAGATCCCTGCGTCCCACCACAGTTTTCGTGGCGTGGTCTAGGTTGTGAAAACGTACATATGTCTACACCACCGACAATCACTTCCTTGTGAGCTATTTATATCACAAACTTATTACCTAAATTTTTGTTGGAAATCATTTTTTAATTACTTACACTTGGATAAACAGAGACTTGTCTTCAAGTGGGTTAACGGGAACCATAGCAGACGGAATTCAAAATCTTACCCACCTAGAGAAATTGTAAGTTTGATATCATTACTTAGTTGTTTTGCTTATCATAGGTAATATTTTATACAAGTAAGTTTTAAATATTTTTATTTTCGTTTTCCAAATGACAGGGACTTGTCGAATAACAGTTTAGTTGGTGCAGTGCCGGAATATCTAGCAAACATGAAATTCTTGTCACTAGTGTAAGTTCCTTGAACATATTGTTAGAATGTAATAGATCTCACAATCAAAAGTTGGTGGAGTCATAACCTAATATATATAAAATATGAGTCATTTCATTCATTGCTAATTAGTTTTAAATTGGAAGTTTATAATTTATTATAATATTAGAGTTCACGATCATGTCCAACAAGGCATGCATGATGCATATATTAGGTTATACCACCTACATCCCAATGAGACATGTTAGATTGTGATGAAAATCTTCCATCGGAAGTTGTGATCATTGTAACCTAATATATATAATACATGGATCACTCTACTCATCGGTAATTGATTTTGAGTTAGAAGCCCAAATTTATCACATTTTATATTGTGGTACATATGTCTAACATGTATGAAGATTCTTGCGGTGTTTGACAGAAACTTGAGTATGAACAATCTAAAGGGTCCAATTCCACAAGTTCTTTGCGACAGACAAAAGAGAGGACTTAAGATTATGTAAAACATAACTCCATAACATATCTCTTCATTTGAAATTTATATAAACTGGTTATATATTTAGAACTCTATATATAATATCGATTTATTGTTTCATAGTTTTGATGGAGATCCAAGTTCATCTGGTTCATGTGCCAAAAAGAAGAAAATCCCAGTGCTGATTATTGTTGCAGTAGTTGCTTCAGCGATCGTGATCATCATGCTTGTACTGGTTCTCATCTTCGTGCCTAAAATAAAAAGAGCATTTAATCATATGGGAGGTATACGCCAATATCTGTCACTATCAAGATAAATAGATAGACTATAGTGTCATGTTGATATATCATTTATGTATTTAAACCTCACATGTGTATGTTACATGTACGGACAGATACATCAATCGAGACAAAACGAAGAAAGTTTAGTTACTTAGAAGTTAGAGAGATGACAAAGAACTTGGAAAGACCACTCGGTGAAGGAGGATTTGGTGTCGTTTATCATGGTCATTTAAATAACTCACAAGTAGCTGTCAAATTACTTTCCAGATCTTCAACACAAGGGTATAAAGAGTTCAAAGCAGAGGTATAAAGGCTTTAGATCTTTTTATATAAAATGCAACAAGAATGCCAACACGTTTATAATGATATAATGGTAGAGCGAAAAGAATTTAGGGTTTAGGGTTTAGGGTAATTTAAACTCTCTTACTATGTTGTGTATAACATTTAAGGGATTTTACCTGGTTTCTCAGGCTAGTACGTGTAGCTGAACTAAGACAATCTTTAACGAGAGTCTTTCAATGAGTCTTTCCCCATTAAAAGTATAAAAAAAATAAAAAAAAAGGTAAAAGAAAAGTGAGAGATGGTCTTTCAAATGAGAGACTTTGAGAACCTCACGAGAGACTCTCACCCCAGATGTAACTGTATGATTAGTCATATTTCATATTTAAAAGAAAAACTGAATTACATAACTAAATTATATTAAAATATTAAAATTTAAAAAATTTAAGAGACTATATAGGGTTCTCACCAATGCAAGTGCTCTAAAAATATCAGTATTATGCTACTTTATTTCAAATTACATGGGGTATGAAAACAAATGCAACAAGAATAAGTATATGATTAATTTTATACATAAACATCATGTTTACCAGTAATTTATAAAGAGTTCAAATAAGAGGTGTGAAAGTTTTAGATCTTAAGTAAAATTCTTAACAAAATAACTATTTGTGTTACATATGTATATAGTATCATGTTTAACCAATTTGTTTATTATGTTTTGTTCATTGATGGTCTACATGCAGATCGATCTTTTGCTAAGAGTTCACCATATAAATTTGGTAAGCCTTGTCGGATATTGCGATGAACGAGATCACTTAGCTCTTATCTACGAATATATGTCCAATGTGGACTTAAGACATCATTTGTCAGGTAAACAATGATTTATATATGTATAGATCCACGACCTACGTATAAATGATGTATATATGTATAGCTAGAATCTAGCCACAAAAAATCATCAAATAGTTACAAAATCCATCGAATAGCCACGATAGTAAACTATATACAAGACCGTAGCTATATGGTTGTCTATAAAATCGTAGCTACGGTCTTGGCTATTTGATGAATTTTAGTAACTACGCAATGATTTTTTGTTGTTTTTTCTGTAACTACGATTTAATCACCGTGGCTACAGAATCTTCCTGATCATAGTGATACATATATGCAGTTACTGATCTTGATTATTGAATACAGGAAAAGGTGGTGGCTCTGTTTTAAGTTGGAGTACTCGACTACAAATAGCCATTGGCTCTGGATTAGGTTCTAACTTCTTACTAACTCGGAACAGTTTCAATAAAACTATTTCAGTTTACAATTATAATACATGTGGATGATTGTAACAAATTTTCATGTTTAAAAGGATTGGAATATTTACACAATGGCTGTCGTCCACCAATGGTGCATAGAGATATCAAATCTACAAATATATTGTTGGACGAGAACTTTACAGCTAAAATTGCAGATTTTGGACTTTCAAGATCTTTTCAAGTCCAAGAAGAATCTCATGTTTCCACAGTTGTTGCTGGTACTCCTGGATATCTTGATCCCGAGTAAGTATTTTGGTCTTTTCTTAAATAGTGAATTTTATTTTTGGGATCTTTTTCACATTACGAAAAAGCGAGTACAAAAACATTTAACTTTTACGTAGCCATTTTAAACATTTTATGTTGACTTTATATTAAATCGTAAACTTCCTCAAATTATATTTAACGGAATTAATAACTTTTGTTAAATCACTTAAGGATGAATCGAGGGCAGGTGGTCCAGTGGTGTAGTCACTTTACAAATCTTCAAGGCACCATGGATCGAATCTCCTACCTGTAATAGTAGGAGTGAGATTTAAAAACCACTACGCTAGTTGACAAAAAAAATCACTTAAAGACGACAATATAGAAGAAGAATATAACTGTTTTTCTACTCCTTTTTATCATATGAGAGTTAAAATGATAAATTTCCCATTTTATTTTTCTTTTATAGGTCAATGTGGAAACTCTGTCTCCAAATGCATTTAGTTTGATACAATGTGAATTTTGATCCATGTTTTCTCCTTACCAGATATTACAGAAGAGGTCGTTTGGCTGAGATGAGTGATGTCTACAGTTTCGGAGTTGTACTGTTGGAATTAATGACAAACCAACGAGTCATTGACCAAACTCGAGAAAACTATCACATAACAGAATGGACATCATCTATGCTTAGTAGAGGTGATATTACCAAAATTATGGATCCTGTCCTTAATGGCGATTACAATACTCGTTCGGTTTGGAGAGCTCTTGAATTAGCTATGTTATGTGCAAACTCTTCGTCTGAAAATCGACCAAACATGTCCCAAGTTGTTATGGAACTAAAAGAATGTCTTAATTCTGAAAACAAGACGAGAAGTAGGAATCAAGATGTAGATTCATCAAGTTCCCTTGAACTAAGCATGAGCATTGATGCCAAAGAAGCCCCAAGTGCAAGGTAGTATTGTACTTGCAAATATTGTGTTGATATATCATAACTTACCTTTAAAAGGGACAACACATATGTATCATTAGACTTTAATATCAGAATCATTAGCCAAATCATTTTAACTATTAGACTAAAAATAACTCAGTAAATATATAATAACCATCAGAATAATAAGAATTTGGTAAATATATTCATTCTAAACATAACAGGGGGTATTATCTTAAAAAAGCAAGCATGCATGTTATTTATTATTATTGAAATTATATTAAAATAGTATTTTTTATTAATTTATAGATATTATTAATATATTAATTAAACCAAACATTTAATTTAAAACTATAAATTATTTTATAAAAAAATTAGTGTATATTAAATTATAGAATATTAATTTAAAAAGATTATATTGTTTATGAATCCCATAACTTTTTTGTTTGATTTTTGCCCTTTTCTCATTTAAACTTTATAATATAATTGACAAATAAACAACTTTAGAATATAAGAGTATTCATTGGCATTTTTAAACCACTAGAGCTACGATTATTCTAGCAGCTAAGTGGTATCATATGAGTATGGTTAAGTGTTTTAACGTCCGGTCTACGCGATACGTTTTTCAATATTGAATTCATATATAATATGTTTGATGAGAACCTATTAAAGATTTATATTGTACTAAAAATGTTGTTTCTGCTCATTTATTTGTGTATAAAATAATATATTTTGTTAAACCAAAATGTTATATGATATTTAACTTCGAAAACTCATACTAGTACGTGATCAAGTGAAAGACTAATATATTTACCTAAATACTTATCACTATATGTAGACTAATGTTTTTGTTAAGCTGTTAGATATATTTTTACAGTTTTTATATTAGAGGTTGACTCTTATGTATTTTTGTTAATTCTCTATAAATATTCCCTCTATTTATTAAAGATTAATGTTATAAACATATTTTTGTTTCGAAAATATTGATTTTTTAGGTTTTATATGCAAATTTGTTGATTAATAATTATGAATTACAAATTTCAAAAAATTTAATTGAATATATTAAATTATTATTAATGTAGAGTTATAAAAAAATTGTGTATACACTAATAATTAATTATTAAGTAGTTTTTTAATATGTGTAATTTTTTTTAAAAAAATTAATCATTAAAAAACAAAGCTCTTAGCCTAGTGGCCGTCGGTAAATCCATTTATGGTACCTCATTTGTATAACTAGGAATCGAGTATTTCACCTATATTAGGTAGAAATTTAGCTATTGGGTTGGTCAGTTGTGGTGCAATATAATTTACCGTTGACAAAAATATAGAGAATATATGATTTCCTAATACTTAAACGTAATTTGTGGATTATAATTTATCGATATGAAAGATAAATCTTTCTTTTATGTATGTATGTGTAAAAATAGTTTTTTATATTTTTTCTTAAGTAGTTATTGTATATATTTCAAGAAATCCAACGTAAAGCTATGAAGAAACTAATGTATACCCAAGTTGCGAAACGATTACCAAGAAAAGAAAAATGAATACGAAATAATAATATGGTCGTATTAAATATGAAGCTGGGACAGAAACCACGAAACAAAAAACACTCAGAGCAAGATTATTGAAGAGTTCTTATTAGAGTTTTTTAAGTATTATTAAATGATAATATATGAAAAAAATGAGTTAAAAATATATTTTAATAATAAAATAAGCTAAGAAACTCATTAAAGAGTTTTTTAAATAAAAAACTTTCATAAGATTTTTTAAAAGTTTCTTAAATTTTTAATAATAAATTAAGTTAAGAAACCCTTGATAATGGTGGCCTTACACGACTCAAGTTGGTCGACCAGAACCAATCACTATAAACTCCACCGCTCAAAAATATCACATTATTATGAACTATTTTATTATTATTTTATAAGATATTTTATAGTATTTGTACTATTATTATATATGCTTCACACTCAAGTTATTCTATTAACTTTAAACCAATGGAATCTTGACATGCTAAAACACATATTCATATTTTTATTCTAGCCTCACTTTGCTTACTTTACACATGTCCTTTTGAAGATTACCATTAATCATTAAATAGTTCGTATAATATTTGTTTTGTGACAAAACTGATGAATAATCAAACTCAAAAATCTAAATCATGTTATGCATATACTTGATTATTTAGAGTTAATTCTGGAAAAAAATGTATTTAATTTTTTATCAAAAACATTTACATATTCATAATAAAAAAATTATTTATAAATTATATTCTGGAAACTAAACTTTTTAGTTTGACAAATATAACTTATAATCACTAATTATTATTATTTTCAACCATTAGGTAGATAAATCTTAATTATACGAAACGTTGGAGCTTCCTAAAATCAAATTAATAAAGAGGAAGATTTTAACTAATCACTAGTCTAATTTTTTTTTGTCAATAATAGACCACAAATGATCAGTCTATTAGTCAAATTCTTACAAATACAAGCAGGGGACTCGATCTCAGGATGTACAAGTGTGCATGCCCTAATTCAAAATATAAATTTTAATTCAAAACCCCTTCACACATTTAAAACTTAACTAAAATCTATATTTATTATTTTTAAAAAGTCTAATTTTGACTTAATATAAGCAAAGCTAATTACGGGTCAAAGGCCAAAATTGAGGAGGTCGTTTATGGAAAGTGAAAAGACAATATCGAAGTTACTTCCTTTAGTTTCTTCGTCTCTTCTATATAAACCATCCTCTCCTCTTCCTCTCTTCTCATCTTTTCAAAGCCATTCTCGAAATCTATCAACTTTGAGAGAAAGAGAACACAGACGATTCCCAATTTCTTCATTCTCGTTGTTGCAGCAGCGTATAGAAGAAGAACAAAGTTTCGACTTTTCTTTGTCTGTTTTCTCTATCTCTTTCAAATAACCATATAATCCGATAATGGCTCGTTCTCTTTCCAACGTCAAGATCGTCTCTTCTTTGGTCTCTCAAAACCTCTCCGCTTCAATCTTCCGGTAACTTTCTAGGCTCTGTGTTTCTTCGTTAAGCTCTGTTTTCTTTATTATGCTCTGTTTTCTTTGTTATGTTTTAGTCTTGTACACAAAACGGAACCAAAATACCAAACCAAAACATATGTATATGGTTTAATTTTGGTTGAAAACCTTTCCATTTCAATATATTTAGGTAATTATAGTTTTTAATTTGGCTAGGTTCTTAACTAAGAACCAAATAAGAACCAAAAATCTTATAAAGGTGCTAAGGTGCACAACATTTAGTTTTATATTAAAAAATATTTTGGTAAATATAGATTACAAATAATCAGTTTTATTAGTATTTGGTTATTTCTTGTTACAAGTACATATTTATTGTTTAGAGTTTAATTGGGTTCTACTTATTCAGAATGAAAACTAAACCAAATATATATAGCTAAATATGCTTTATTTCTTTAAATTATGCTCTGTTTTTTAAAACGGTGTCGTTTATATTTTACAGACGCGGTTATGTAGCTACGGCGACACAAGAAAACGTTTCAAGCGGTGGAAAAGTCGTTGTTTCAGTTGTAATGAAGAAAAAGGGAGTTGAAGAATCAACCGAGAAGATTTCTTGGGTTCCAGATCCCAAAACCGGTTATTACAGACCTGAAACCGGTTCACACGAGATTGACCCAGCAGAACTTAGAGCAGTTCTCTTGAACAACAAGAAACAGTAATTTAATTAATTGATAAAAAGATTGGCTCTTTTTGATTTAATTAATGTTAATGTAATATTTGTTTTAAGATATTGGATTGGAGATTAGGGAAGTGGGTAATGATCCAATTTGGTGAACTCTATTTTCATTCTGGTACGTACGATTCTGTATTCTGTAATGAATAATAGAGAAACTTTTTGGTTCCTCTAGTTGTGTAACAAAAGGATCGTTAGACGTATTGATGATGTATTCAATAGAATTTTATCAAATCATTTTTCACTTGCAATTTCGCAACTCTTATATCTAATTTAAAAGTTAAAATTGCAATAGAATTGTATTTTTCCAATTAGATACAATGATCGAATCTATATATAAATATAATGTTTCAGATTCATGTCAGCTATGTGAAATAAAATTCAATTATTGCATACATTATTCCTGTAGTTCAGTATCAAAAAATCGTAAAAGATAACATATTAAAGGAATCATATAATGAATTATTGGACTTATATTTTATCAAACATTATTGCAAACAACGATAAGGTATTAATAATAAACTAAAATGATAATCCAATCAATACATTATAAGATCTTAATATATGGTCTTGTTCCTTCCGATCATATAATTTGACCTCTTAATAAGCTTCATCTCACATAATTTACCTATCCTAGTCAAAATATGAAAAAATATTTATCTATACCATGTTTATAATGGCTCAGAAAAACTTTTCTTGATCTAAAAGATTCCAAAAAAATTAAAAGAGTCCAAAATTTAGTAATTAATTAGGTTTAAAAACAAATATAGGTATTTCTTAAATTTAGACCACATTATTATATTATCAACTATTTTAAAAATATTTTCTGATTTTTAGAAAAAATTGAACCTTTTTTATTTTCATATTTTACAATAGAAAATAAATTTTAGGATCCTTTTGAATTATAGACTCTAAATAAATGTATATGTTACCACCTAAAAACGAGCTGCTCTTAGTTATCTATTGTTAGAAAATTAGTGTTAGCGACAACTAGTCGACATTATAATGTATTTAATTAACTTAAAAATTGTTTTAATATTTTAAGACATGTTATGTTAGCTTAGAGTTTCGACCGTTCATTTATTATTTTTAATACATGTATCTGTGTATGTTAGGTTAATTAGTAGGAGAGATCTTAGCTTTATCTCTAGTCATACTTTAACCGATTTTTTATATTTTT
>JAKUCM010002116.1:0-36856 GCA_023374145.1 Lepidium sativum
CCTTGGTAAAGGAGGATTTGGAATGGTTTATCATGGAACTGTTAATAATACTGAACAAGTAGCTGTTAAAATGCTCTCACACTCATCTTCTCAAGGATATAAAGAATTCAAAGCAGAGGTAATCTTTCTCAAATTAACTTTGGGTGTACATATCTTTTAGATTTATGACATGCCAAATTTTGATTCATGGTTCTTCTATTCTTCTAGGTTGAACTTCTTCTTAGAGTTCACCACAAAAATTTGGTTGGCCTTGTTGGGTATTGTGATGAAGGAGAAAATCTGGCTCTCATATACGAATACATGGCTAATGGAGATCTAAGAGAACATATGTCAGGTAAGTGTATAATAGCTTGCTAAGCACTAAGACATTGTTTATACTGTAATTTTGACATAATGATATATATATATATATATATATATATATTGGTTTAAATGTAGGCAAGCGAGGTAGATCGATTCTGAGTTGGGAAACTAGACTAAAAATAGTCGTTGAGTCTGCTCAAGGTACAATATAAATTTTCTTGTTTTCTATATCTATTTGCTTCAACCTTGACGTTATTGAACCTCATTGAATAGGGTTGGAGTATTTGCATAATGGATGCAAACCACCAATGGTTCATAGGGATGTCAAAACCACAAACATATTGCTGAATGAACATTTTCAAGCCAAATTAGCTGATTTTGGACTTTCGAGATCTTTTCCAATTGAAGGAGAAACTCATGTATCAACAGTTGTTGCTGGAACTCCTGGATACCTTGATCCAGAGTAAGTCTAATACTGTCTTCATTTTTCATCGTTTACGGAATAGTTATTTGGCATATTTTTCTTTTCTAATGACATCAAAACTAATTTTGCAGATATTATCGAACTAATTGGTTGAATGAAAAAAGTGATGTTTATAGCTTTGGAATTGTACTATTAGAGATCATCACAAACCAGCCAGTGATCAATCAAAGTCGCAAAAAGCCACATATAGTAGAATGGGTTGGAGTAATGCTTACAAAAGGAGATATCAAAAATATTGTGGATCCAAATCTCTATGGAGATTATGACTCTAGTTCTGTTTGGAGAACAGTTGAACTAGCAATGTCGTGTTTAAATCCTTCTTCAGCTAGAAGACCAACAATGTCACAAGCTGTTATTGAATTGAATGAATGTTTGGCATATGAAACTTCGAGGGAAGGAATAAGTCAAAAGATGAACTCACAGAATTCAATGGAAGTGAGCTTGAATTTTGGTATTGCAACTACCCCTGATGCTCGCTAGACTACAAGAGTTCGTCTATCTTGGCTTTATTGAATGAACTTATACTGTTTTAAATGAGTATTAAATCTTTGAAATTAAGTTATGGTATCAATGAGTGTGATATATATATATATATATATATATATTATTGTATATTTCTATATAATAAAATGATAGCATTTTTCGAATGTCCTTAAAATTTTCGATATGTTGAATGGCATTATATTTTATAAATTTTTTGAGGGTACTTTGGGAAAATTATCTCAAATATTTTTGAAATCTTTTGCTTTATATGAAATATTTTGCTTTAAATGTGATTTTGTGCTTTATAAGTGTAGTTATTAATTGCCGAGGACAGATGGCTCAGTGGTGTTGTCACTTTATAAGTGTAGTTATTAAATGTGATTTTGTGCTTTATATGAAATCTTTTTGCTTTAAATAAGATTTTGTCGAAAAGTTCAAACATACATTCGAAATCAAAAGCATTAAATAAATTTCCAATCTTGATAAATTTCCAATCTTGGTGTTTCCTATATATCAGACTTGTTGTTAATTCTGTTCACTCTGTTTAATCGAAGAACGGATACCATTTACGATCATGGACATCATCAGGATACCTGATACTTAGTTAAATCATGTATTAAAAAGTGTCAATAATTTTTTTTTTCATTATAAAAACGAACTGAACCAATATAAACTGAAATCAGAAAATATTTGTTATAATTAAATAAACCAAATAAAATCCAAACACCCTTTGAGTTTTATGTAACTAAACTTGTCTTGTGCATTCGGTTTTTCGTTTCAGTTTTTTCAATTCTGAAAATATAGTGACTAATGAGCATTGTCTACAATTCAGTTTGATTTCGGTTTTGGTTTGGTGTGGTCATGTTTAAAAAAATAAAACCAAATTAGATCTGAAATAATATTAGTGATTTTTTCCAAAAATTACTGTAAATAACCAAATATCAAAAAATCTAATTAATTGTAAGTAAAAGTAACCAAACTACTTTTAGTACTAACTAGTTTTAGTTCCTGTTTGGTAAGTTTTAGTTTTCTGAATTGAATGGATCCCAACCAAAAACCAAAATTACTTAAGTATTAAAATCAAAACGGAACAAAACCAAATATTTTGGTTCGGGTTATTATGCCTAGGGCTAAGCGAAACCATGAGTAACTAAAAACTAGGTTTTATGGTAACAAACAACAACAAAAAACTAGGTTCTAAAATTCTACATACAATTAAATATATTAAATACGTGTTTCAAAATTGACATAACTTATTTATTTTAAATTTCAACAAAAAGTTATATCCCAGCTGAACCAAACCGAACCTAAGAATATAAACCAAACCAAAACCGAAAAATTTAAATTGATGCAAATAAGGGCGTGTGACTGATACCTTACAGATTCGCTTGAAGTGCTAAAATAATATCGGAAGATATACTTCAAGGAGCCACTCTAAGTATTGTAAGTACTGTTTTTAAGTAGTCGTAGCTCTAAAGTATTAGTCATAGGTGAACTCGTTCCTGTCTTAACGAGACAGACTTAGATATGGTCTTGTGGATGATCTATTGGAAAGTGCCATTGACCCGTCCTTCCATATCAACCGTTGACCATAGATTCGGACCAAGGTACAGGTCGAAACTTGAGTAATTATTAAGACCATCGTAGTTACCGTACACAAACGCGGCTCCAATCAGATACTTTGTACCTTGCGTGGTGTTTAAGGTAAAGTAGTTTCGGTCACCATCTGGGAGTATCTAAGCTTCAACAACTGTTTACGGAACAATGTATCAAAAACTTTCTGGATTCTTCCAGTCTTGCCACTCCACACGAAACTATCGTCTGTTGAGTATGTTAAATCGGTGAAAGGTTCGTCGTAAGGAGTCTCGGTTGGCAATGACCCGCAATCCAAACTGATGAATCCTAGTAAAGACAGTAGAGGGAAATGAATCGAAACAACAACACAGTAAGAGCGAACTGTTGACGAAATTGTTGTAAAAGAACAACTAAACATATGTCTAGTAAATTACCTTTTTGGTCCTGAGCTTCAACAAGATGTAAAAATCCCAGAAAAGATGTTGAGTTTATAACCTAATTATAAACTTTGCTTGTGTGTTAGGTTATAGGTTCTAAAAAAGAGAAGACACCAAGATTTAACGAGTTCCTCGAATGATTACGGGTACATCTCGTGGGAGAATCTCTCTCCCAAAATCCAATAATAATACACCGAAGGTTACATAGTAGGAATCCAAGAGAGATTACAAAAGAGTTACCTAAGAAATTAAGAGCCCTAATTTCTTCTGCTTTTAACCTATTGAGACTATCGACATTCTTCCCATAACCCTAATATATATATAGGAACATTTTGGGCTTTAGGTCTGAAGGTATGGTATTGAGCTTTCTGTTTCGGCTAATACGTTGTTAATGGGCTTGGTCAAGGGGCCAACAATCCCCACCTTTGACCAGCCTATCTTCTTTTCCTTCTTTGAAGAAAAGCCCTGAGTCTTCCTTCTCTCTCTCACTTTGCGACTTATCTTCCTTCTCGATGCTTCTGCTTCTCTCTCGAAGCTTCAAAGGAGAAGGTTTTCTCCTTCGCTCAAGCCTTTCTCTCTCGACCTTTCTACGATCTCACCTTCTTCTTTCTTGGATCTTCGTTTGTCTTCGGCTCTCACTTGAGTCGTCGCTCTATCCTTTTCGAAAAATCGCCTTCTCTGCTTCCAATCTTGCATTTTCGAGTTCTTGTATCTCGGCCTCTCCGCTTCCGATCCCGTGTTTTCCAGATCTCACCTCTCGGCCTTTCCGACTTCCGATCTCGTTTCTCACCAGATCTCACCTCTCATCCTCTTTGGCTTCCGATCTCTATCTCACCAGATCTCGCTTCTCATCCTCTTCGGCTTCCGATCTCTTTTCTCACCAGATCTCGCCTCTCAGCCTCTTCGGCTTCAGGTCTCTTCTTCACCAGATCTCGCCTCCTCATCTATTCGGCTTCGATCTCATTTCTTTGAGATCTTGCCTCTTTGTCTCTTCGGCTTCTGATCTGATCTTCTCGAAGTCTCGCTTTCTCGACGTTTCGGCTTCTGATCTCATTTCCTTAAGATCTTGCCTCTCGGCCTCTTCGACTTTCGATCTCGGCTCTTCTGGCTTCGATCTCGCCTCTTCGGCTTTCGATCTCTCCTCTTCGGCTTTCAATCTCGCCTATTCGGCTTCCAATCTCGCTTGCTTTTCTTGTGTCAGATATCTCCACCTGGAACCGTGTTCGCTCCCTTCGTGGTTCCAGATACGCTCAGGTAAAAAATCCCTCATTAATCTCCACCTGCATCGATGTCTGATGCAGAGTTTTTACTTTTTGCACAATCAAAACCAACCTTCTGACCCGATTATTTTGTTGTCTTGCGAGGTAGAGTGATTGTTTCATGAGGTCGTGTCTGCAGCTTAATGTAGGTTTAGAAGTTCACAACAAAGGTGAAACTTCTGTCCAAGTACGCATTTTGTAATGAAATTCGAAGGGTTTAGGGTTGTGTGTATTTTCTGTAACTCCACGTCTCCTTGATTTACTATGTTTCTGATGTAGTGAAATTTGATAGCAATATGCTTAGTTCTTCCGTGATGAACTGTGTTTTTAGCTAGGGCCAGAGCACTTTGTGAATCATTGTGTAGCTGAAAATTTCTATGCTTAAAACCTAATTCTTCACAAAAACCTTTTAGCCACATTCCTTCCTTAAATGTTTCTGTCATTGCCATGTATTCTGTCTCAGTTGTGGATAGGGCCACGACTGACTAAAGGCATGCTTTCCATGACACTGTATATCCACCTACTTTAAATGCATAGCCTGTGACCGATCTTCTTCTGTCTAGGTATGTAGCATAGTCTGAATCTGAGAACCCTTCTATATTGAACTCTGAGTTTCTTTCAAATCTTAGGCTTTGCATAGATGTGCCTTTTAAGTATTTCAGTACCCACTTAGCCGCTGCCCAATGTTCCCTTCCTGGTTTGCTCATGAACCTGCTTATTAGACCGATTGCAAACCCCAAGTCTGGTCTTGACCCAACCATTGCATACATTAGACTTCCTACAACGCTTGCATACAGAACACTTTCCAAAAACTTAGCCTCTGTTCTTTCTTCAGCTTCTGTTAGGCTTTTAAGCTTAAAATGTGTTGCGGTTGGTGTTAGTACTGGTATAGTTTCAAACATGTCAAATGTTTTTAAAACATTTTCCAAGTAGTTTCCCTGTGACAGAGATAATGTAACCTTCTATCTCTCCCGAACAATGTCCATGCCGAGAATTCTAGATGCATTTCCCAAATCCTTCATTTCAAACTCATCATTTAGCTGATCCTTTAGTTTTTGAATGATGCTCATCTTTCCGGCAGCTATTAGTATGTCATCGACATATAGTAATAGGTATACCGCTTGGTCAGTTTGTTTGTCCTCCACATACACACATGGGTCACATTCACATCTTCTAAAACGCTGATCCCTCATGAACTTGTCGAATCTTTGGTTCCAGCATCTAGGGGATTGTTTCAATCCATATACATATTTTCTTAATAGGCATACTTTTTGTTCATCTCCAGCTTTTACAAAACCTTCAAGTTGGCTCATTCGGATTTTCTCTTCTAGGTTTCCGTGTAAAAATGCAGTTTTTACGTTCATCTGCTCTGGTTCATAATCAAGGTTTGCTACGATTGATAACATCAATCTGATGAAGACGTGTTTAACCACAGGTGAGAACACCTCATTGTAATCCACCCCTTCTTCCTGTAGAAAACCTTTAGCAACTAGTCTTGCTTTGTATCTTCTTTTTTCAGCCCGTGGAACTCCCTATTTTAGCTTGAAGACCCATTTGCAGCCTAGTATCTCTGCTTTGTCTGACTTATCCACCAGATCCCATGTATGGCTTTTTCTGTGTGAATCCATTTCCTCTATTGCAACCATTTTCTAGTGTTTTTTATTCTTGCTCCTCTTTGCTTCTTTATAAGATTTAGGTTCTTCTATTTCTAAGTCTTTTGCTGCAGATAATGCATATGCTACACAGTCACCATCCTCATTCTAGAGGAGGGAGATTGAATATTGCTTCTCCTTGTCTTATCCCGAGCCAGTAGGTAGTCTTCTAGAGATGTCCCTGTTTCTGATTCAGTCCTTTCGTCATTTCCTTCTAGTTCAATTGAACTGCTTAAGTTGTCTGGATCAGAGTTTTCTTCACTCTGATCCGAGCTGCTCTCTGAATCAGAGTATCCTCTAGATGGCCCTTTGACAAGATCACTGCTAAATGTCACTCTTCTTTCTGTTTTCTTCTTGAATCACCTTTCAACCTTCTTGGATGTCTCGGCTTGCTCTGTCGAGTTTTCCTTTGCCTTTATTAATACTTAGTCCTCATTGAAGATAACATTTCTGCTAGTGACACATTTTCCTTCTTCAGCCACCCAAACTCTGTAGCATTTAACACTGAAAGGATACCTTAGAAATATGTCTTTTACTGCTCTTGGATTAAGTTTTCCCTGTGTGATGTGAACAAATGCTGAGCACCAAAATCTCTTGAGATGGTTCAGGTCGGGTTTTGACCCATTCCAGACTTCCTCTGGTAACTTAAACCCGATTGAGGAGGTTGGTATTCTGTTTATTAGGTACACGACTGTAGATGTAGCTTCAGCCCAAAAACCTTCTTCCAACCCACTTTCAGCCAGCATACTTCTCACTCTGTCCATGATAGTACGATTCATTCTTTCAGATATCCCATTTTGTTGGGGTGTGTAAACACATGTCCGATGTCTCTTGATCCCATTTCTTTACACAGTTCATCAAACGTGGAGTTGTAGAATTCTAGCCCATTACCTGTTCTTAGGCATTTAATCCTTTTCCCTTTTTGGTTTTCAACTACTTGCTTCTATTCTTTGAATTTATGCACTGCCTCATCTTTTGTCTTTAGGAAGTATGCCCAGACCTTCTTTGAAAAATCATCAATAAAGCTAATGAAATATTTGCAGCCTCCCAAGCTTTCTGGGGTTGATGGGGATCCCCATAGATTTGAGTGAATGTAGTCAAATACACTTTTTGTGGTGTGTTTTGCAGTTTCAAAACTTTGTTTCCCAAAACATAATTGTCACAGAAGTCTAATATGTCCAACACTGTGTTCGGCAAGTAGCCTCCTTTAGCCAGCAGTTTCATGTTTTTGTAACTCATATGCCCTAGTCTCGAGTGCCATAGCTATGTTGTGTCTATCCCAGATGTTGCTACTGCAGCTTCCCCCTTTACCAGCGTCCCATCTAGGTAATATAGACCATCTTGATATTTTCCTGACAGCACCTTTTTCCCGTTCTTGAAAAAATCCATGACAAAATCATGTCCTTCATACTTGCAGCCACTTTTCTCTAGTTGCCCATAGGATATGAGGTTTCTCCCCATAGAGGGTATGTATCGTACTTCTGTCAGGATCACCAAAGACCCATTTGGATTGATTATCTTAACTTTGCCAATCCCTTTGACGTCACTCTGAGTTAAGTTTCCCATTATAACTTTTCCTCCATCAACTTCTTGCAGGTCGAATAGGGATTCTTTGTCTGGCGTGATGTGGAAGCTGCATCCAGAGTCCATCACCCATTCTTGTTTGGTGGCGTTGTGGCTTGCGGTTAGTACTTCTGGCTCTTTTGGGTTTGTCACAACATTAGCAAAGTTGTTTGACCTGTTTGACGATCTTTCAGGACATTCTCTCTTCCAGTGTCCCTCTTTTCCACAAATAAAGCATCCATTGTTGTTCTTGTTGTGTTTGAGCCTCGACTTTGATCTTCCTTTTCTTTTGGACCGACCTTTCCAAGGTTTCCCTTCCCTTTTTCTGAGCGTGTTTCTTGTCTCTCTCTGTCTTCAATATATAAGCCTTCATTGTATAACTTTGTGAGTTTCCCTCTTTCTAATAACTCTCTCTCCTTTTATTTTGCAGCTCCTATGACCTCATTAAGGCTCAGTGTATCTCTGCCATACTTCCAGGTCTCCTTGAGTTGATCATACTTGTCGGACAAGGAGCTTAGTTGGAGGATGGCCTGAACTTCTTTTGATACTTCCACCCTAATATTATTTTGGTCTGCTACTAACTTCAGGAAATCGTCGACATTCTCATCTATGTTCTTAGAATAGATCATCCTAAAGGTGTAGAATTTTAGCTGTAGGTAAATTCTGTTAGGGAGGGATGTTTCCATGTATAACCTGTTGAGGGTAGACCACATTGATGTTGCTGCTCACAGTTTGTGATTTTCCTTAGCACTTGATTTCCCATGTTGAGTACTATAAGGTCCTTTGCCTTTTCTGACTTTTCCAGCTTTGCAGGATCTATGCTTGGAGCAGTGACAGCGACGGTCCCCGCATCTTTTCCAGGAGCCGCCGACCCGTCTACTGGAGCATCCTTCAGTAGCTGCTCGTCTGTCAGAATGCTTTTCAACCCTAGTACTCCAACGTGTACTAGCATCCTTACTTTCTATAGTGAGAAATCGCATGTTCCATCGAAATTGTCTACTTCTATCATTGTGTTGCTCATCGCTTGTTTTCTTAGTCTCTTCTTCGCATTTCCTTCTACTGACTCGAAAGCTTTGATACCACTTTGCTTATGTGTTAGGTTATAGGTTCTAAGAAAGAGAAGACACCAAGATTTAACGAGTTTCCCAAATGATTACGGGTACGTCTCATGGGAGAAGCTCTCTGCCAAAATTCAATAAGAAAACACCAAAGGTTACACAGTAGGAATCCGAGAGAGATTACAAAAGAGTTACCTAAGAAATTAAGAGCCTTAATTTCTTCTACTTTTAACCTATTGAGACTATCGACATTCATCTCATAACCCTAATATATGTATATATGAACATTTTGGGCTTTAGGTCTGAAGGTATGGTATTGGGCTTTCTGTTTCGGCCCAATACGTTGCTAATGGGCTTGGTCAAGGGGCCAACAAAAGAAATGAAGATTAACGCACCTAATAGAAGTGAAAAGAAATGTATCTTGGTTGTTAAATGCTATTTCACCTCCGATTCACCCGTAGTGTTTTGGGTTCTAATGGAGTGTCTGATATATGGAATGATTAACATGGACGTTTTCATGTTACAAATCTACCTCGAACTTTCAACATACTTTAGGAGATTCAGGATTTTCGTCAAGGATCTTTGAGTTTTTCTGAATAGTACACTGGTCTTAAGATTTTGTGGGATAATTTGGAGAGTTATGAGGAACATATTGATGCTTGTACTTGTGGTCATGGACTTAAGATACAACAGAGGAACGAACGTGCTCGCATTGTGAAATTTCTTGCTGGATTGAATGATTCGTACATCATCATCCACATGCACAATATAATGAAAAAGGCTTTACCGTCTTTGGTTGAAGTGTCTCACATTTTTTACCAAGTTGATAGTCAGAAGGGATTTTCTAATGTTCTTACACCTGCAGCTGCTTTTCAAGTTTCAGAAACATCTTATAATGTTGAGGATTCTACAGTTTGTTATGCTCAATTTGGTTCTAAGAATAGATATATATGTTCTTTCTGCAATAAATTGGGTCACATGGTTGTCAAATGTTATAAGAAACATGGGTTTCCTCCAGGTTATGGTAAGAAAGGGAAGCCTGTAAATAAGAATCCAATACCATCCCCTTTAGTTGTTGCAACTATTAATGTCCTAGATTCTTCCTTTCATGAGAATGCGCTTGGATCTCTTACTAAAGATCAGATACAATAGTTTATAGTTATTTTCAGTTAAGAGTTGAAACTTGCAGCTCCAACTTCTTCAACTATAGCTAGCTCTTCTCAGAATCCAAATGATAATATGGGTATTTCCTTATCTAATTCCACATATTGTTTTGTTGGCGTATTGACAATTTCTCAACAATGTCTTTCTCCCAACAAATTGATTTTAGAATCAGGAGTTACACATCATGTAGTACGTGATCGTAGTATGTTTACTTCATTAGAAACTACTGTGAAGAATTTTGTTAACTTACCAACTCGTTCCAGAGTTGGAAATTCTGGTGTTGGTACAATATACATTAGTTCTCATATTACTCTTGAGAATGTTCTTTATATCCCTGAATTTCGTTTGAATGTGATCAACGTCAGCACTCTTACCACTGACTTACATTGACGTTTTGTGTTTGGTGAAACTGACTGGTAGATACAGGATCATATCATGGAGTTGATGATTGGACAAGGTGAACGTATTGGAAACCTCTATGTGCTTGATAATGCATCTTCATCTGTTTCTCTCAATGCAATTGTGGATGTAACAACTTGGTAAAAGAGGCCATGTCATCCATCTTATACAAGATTAGATGCTATCTCTGAAGCTATTGGAACTACCAAACATAAGAATAAAGGCAAATCTTTTTGCAATATCTGTCATTTGGCAAAACAGAAGAAATTTTCTTTTCCTTCTCCCAACAACATTTGTAATAACATTCTTGAGCTATTACACATATATGTTTGGGGTCCTTTTTCAATTGAAACTCAAAAAGGATATAAATATTTTATGACTATTGCGAATGATAATTATGGAGCAGTTTGGGTGTATATTCTCCATAACAAATCTGAATTTTTAACTGCCTTTCCAACATTTGTTTCTCAGGCTGAAAACAAATCAATACCTTAGTTAAATCAGTTAGATCGAACAATGAACCTGAGTTAAAGTTCATCAGTTTTTATGACAGTAAAGCAATTGTTGCATATCATTCGTGTCCTAAAATACCTGAGCAAAATTTTATAGTTGAGAGGAAGCATCAACACATTCTCAATGTAGTTTGTGCCCTCATGTTCCAATCTCAAGCTCCATTATCATCATGGGGAGATTGTATATTGACTGCAATCTTCTTAATCAGTCGTACTCCTTCACAGTTGTTGGCTAACAAAACTCCTTTTAAAGTGTTAACAGGCAAATCACCAGATTATTATCAAATCAAGATATTTGGTTGTCTCTGTTACAAATCTACTTCACCTCAGAATCGCCATAACTTTGAACCTTATGCACGTGCTTGTGTGTTTTTGGGTTGTTCTGCATGTTATAAAGGATACAAGCTTATGGACTTGGAATGTAATAAGATCTTCATTTCACAAAATGTAGTTTTGCATAAAGATGTGTTTCCTTTGGCTTCACACTCTTATGATCAAGATATAGATGGTTTGTTCACACCATTTTACTCTCTTTCAATCCTTCCTCTTTCACTTCTCCCACAAATTTTTCCATCTCTTCCTATTCTTTCACCACAAATTTCTCCACGAGAATCAACATTACATATTCATCATTCTCAAAGTTTTTGCGTCAAAGAAATGGGTTATACAACAACTAGATGTTTCTAATGATTTCCTTAATGGAGAATTGGATAAAGAGATTTTTATGCAACTTCTCGAGGGTTATGCTGAGAGAAAGGGGGACTCTTTTCCAAAAAATGATGTTTGTAGATTGCGAAAATCAATTTATGGCCTAAAACAAGCTTCACAATGGTATAAAAATTTCTCTACTTCTTTACTTGAATATGGTTTCACCAAAGGTCATTGTGATTATGCAATTTTTGTTAAAATCTTGGTGATGATTTTCTTGCTGTACTTGTCTATGTGGATGACATAGTGATAGCAAGTACATCTGATGTTGCGCTTGAATTGGTAACAAAGCACTTACACACTTGCTTCAAGTTACATGGTCTTGGACCTTCAAAATATTTTTTGGGCTTGAAGATTTCTCGTAATGAATCTGGTATATCATTGAGTCAACACAAGTATGCACTTGAGATTCTTTCTTGTTTGGGAATGTTAAATTGTAAACCATCCTCTATATCAATGATTCCCAATCTGAAACTTTCTAAAAAATTTGGGGATCTTTTGGAAGATAGAGAGATGTACCGTAGATTTGTTGGTCAGCTTATGTATTTGAAAATTACTCTTCCCGACATCACATTTTCTGAGAAAAAGCTGTACCAATTTTCTTCTGGTCCTCGAAGTGCTAATCTTCAGGAAGTTTACAAAGTCTTACGGTATGTTAAAGCTACGGTTGGTCAAAGTTTATTATATTCCTCTGACCCAGATCAACCGCTTAAAAGTTTATCTGATTTGGATTGGACTTCATGTCTAGATAGTAGACGTTATACAACTGGGTTTAGCATGTAGTTACCAGGTAAAACATATTATGGTCGGTAACTATGCACTTATTTAATAACTTATATAGTAGCGGATAACTAACAACAAAACCGGTACGACGAGAGCATAAACAAAACATGATTCGGTTTAAAGCATGCACAGGACAACAAAACGTGTAATTGTAATTTTAGAGGTAATTGTAGCACATAACAAACAACAAAACAACATAGGAAAATCAAGAGGTTTCAAAATTGACAAAGTACAGTTATAGCATATGCAAGACTAGTTAGCAGGCAAAACAACCAGTAAAACATAATTTTTAAAGTATCTGCTAACAAATAATATAAAATTATGTTTCGACACTTGTTAGAGTAGAAGGGGAATCTAATAATAAATTAGTTACCAGGTCAAATATATTGTAGCGTATAACTATGTAATTAAACACTACCTTGTATTCTAGCGGACAAAATGAATAGAATCCGATAACAAATCATTACGAGTGAGCCTTGAAAAAACTGTGAAAGAAATGTTATAAGATACAAATTGTTTAGGGGAAATTCGTACAACACAACGAGGATTGTAAAGTATCTGCTAACTAGCGAGCCAATCAATATAAAGCGAAACTTGTAAGCATATATTTGACAGGTACAAAAAACAAGTAATAGGCAACACAGAGCAAAAAGGTTTAAGAACAACTCTGAAACCCAAAAGCCAGATCCTTGAGAGACGGTTTGGGAGACGACCACGATCCATTCTGAGAAAAAAAAGAAATATCTGATGGTTAGAATGCAATCAGATGTACCAGGCAATTCATATTGAAAAAGACATGAATGTATGTATCAGTTGAGCAAAGCGGAATGATAACATAAACTATAGACGGTAACATAAACTATAGACGATAATATAAACTATAGAGGACAACATAAACTATATACAACATAGCATGGTTAGAAGTGGCAGGTTAACAACTACGTGTTTGTGTAGCATGCAATGCGAAATGAAACCGATAAATATGTATATGGCAGGTAAAAGCAGTGGTAACTGGTAAGAAGTATCGTATCCGATAACAGTACCGAGAAACGAGTAATTATGTATACTTAAGACCAAAAGAGGTAGCGGATTCTGAAGAGAAACATAACCACTGGTAACAGGTGAAACATGGCGTACGAGGAAGGTGTAAAAGTGACAAAACAGATGAAAAGACTGGGCGATGTACGAAGTAGACAGACCCAATCTAACACAAAACTGACCAAAATCAATCGTAGAAAACGTCAATTTTTGGAAAATCGAGCATAAGACAAACCGAAAACTGACCAAAAACAAGCGTAGAAAATGGAGATCTGGGAAAAATCAAACATAAAACAAACCCATCACAGACCAAATCACAAGAAACAAGGCAAGAAATAAGGAAATTAAAACAAATATCCGAATAAAATGAACCCTAAAATTACAAAAAAATCTAACGCCACAAAGAAGAAAAGCTGGAATCAAAGAGCATTTGTAATGGTAGGTTCTTATAAAAGTCTCTCAAACAAAAAAATAACAAAAAAATAAAAATAATATTCTTTATTATAAAAGTCTCTCTAAATTTTAGAAACTCTCATCTAAAATCTCACAAATAAGAAATTTTCTTATTTTAAAACAAGATTTGCCCACTGTTTGCTCTTCTTAGACCAGGCTTATCGCTGGTTTCTTACCCAGTTCTAGAGAGAGAGAGAGAAAAAAAAATTTAAAAAAAAAAGAAAAAACGGAGAAACGTTTCTTAATTAAGAAACGTTTCCAGCCCAAAGAAACTCTGACGTGGCATTTCGAAGCCACTCTCGTTCTTGTCTCTCTCTCTTCTCTCTCTCAACCGTCGCTCTCTTTCTCGTCTCTGCTGCAGAAATCGGAGATATCGGGACATCGCCGAGAGCTTGTATCCCACATCTCCACATCCTTTCACCAAATCTCCCCTTCCTTCTTCCATCTCCGTCTTCGTATTCCCGCCACGTCCTCTGTTTCTTCCTTTCGTCCCAAACGCGCCGGAGGAGGCTACGGTGGTTTCGCCTTGTCATTTCGAGCATACATAGAGAAGCCGAACTCTTTCTCCAGCTTCGCCAATCAAGTTATCGGTTCGCTTCCTGTAATCGGACTGTTAGCTCGAATTGTCAGCGATGAAGGTGGCGTTGGTAGAGATCTCGTCGATTTCGCCGAGTTTAGAAAACGCGTTGGGAATAAATGTACTCCTGATGATTCTAGGGCTTTCTACGAGTTCCAACAGCGAAGAGGCAAGGTATATTTCTTCTCTTTGTTTCGTAATTGAGCGTAGTATTCAGGATATTCAATTGGATCAATGAATTTACACCAAAGAGAGAGAGAGATTTACAGCAATTCTGATGATTTTTCATCGAATTTTTGATTGGAATATTATGGTGTAGATTAAAGTTCCATTCACTTGGTTGAGTTTTTGATAACAATGTGTGATGAGTTTATAAGTGGCTTTGTTTGGTTTAGGCAGGAGAGCCTTTGTATGAGCTTCTTTGCTGTTGGGTTGCTGCAGTTGGTGCAGGGCTTCTGAAATCAGAAGAGATCCTTGAAGGTGTTACGAGGGTTAGCATTTCGAATGATCTCGAGTTCGAAGAAGAAAACTTCATTGCTCTAATGACAGAAGCAAGACAGGTTGGTGTTGTTTCTAATGTCTGCTTTAGATTTCTTTAGTACTTTGTATGCTAATGAAACCAATATACTGAAGCAAGACATTGGTATGCACTCTCCAGTATGCGTCACTTGAACAAATTGGTTTCATTTACTTGAAAGTTGAATCTTAAGAGCAAATTTAGGTATATGCTTATGAGTTGTATAAGTCAATGCTTTAAGGGTCTTATGTAGTTGCTTTTCAGAAAGGATGATACTTTTTTTGGTTGAGCAGAGAAGGGCAAAGTTGAACATTGATGCGCCAACAATACCAATGGAATTAAGAGTCCAAAAGGCTCTTGAAGGCATATATGCGTGTTGCTTTCGGAGAGGACTTATCGAAGAGGAGGATGGGAAGCTTCTTCAAGTGATGCTAACGGCGGTATGGATCATGAAATCTGAAACTCCATGTACCGTTCCAAGAAATATGGAAATGACTATTATATCGAAATGAAGAAAGTTTGACTAAACATACTTGCCAATTGGAGAAAATATTTGTATCAATATCACTTCAAAATGATCCTTTGTATTCTGTCCAAAGTATAAAATTTTGTTTTCGTCAATTGATTGATAAGATGTGTGATTTATATAACACAAACACTATTAAGCAAAACTATAACATTACGCAAAATTGAACAAGAAAAGTTGTAAATTTGAAAGTTTAAGCAAAATATATTTTTAAGAAACTCATTTAAGAAACCACCAATAATCCATCTTAAAAATTCAAATCTAAATTACATTTCTTAACCAACTTATTCCCTAAAATAATAATAAAATATTCATAAGAACTTCTAATTAGAAATTCACAATAATCTTGCTCTTAGGCTTTAAGGATTTGACAGTTAATACTTCTTTAATCGGCTACGCACGGGATTTTAGACTTAGTGGGCCATGATACGTGAAGCTTTGTTGAAGGGAGGGGACAAAGAAAGTATGAGCGTTTTGGACCTAAAATGGGTCGCTATCAAATATAGGTGGGGGAGATGGTTAACTTGCCATTTTAAATAGGGCATTGATCCAAATTTCTCATGAAAGAAAATGCTTGTCCATGTGCCTAGCTACACATAGATTTGTAAATCTTATACAAAAGTTTATAAAACAAATCGAATATTTTTCCTTACGGTTTCTTTCTTCTCGACAAATATACATGTCCATGTCTTTCACCTACTGTTGACGTAAAATAGTCATGTTCGCGTCCATAAGAAAATTGTATATTTGTCTTTCTCCCGTGGTCAGATCACGATGCATTAGTAATATAATGTCTATAATTAATAATCATGCAATTGTGATTCACCTTGAACGAAAACGGATGTCCTTCTGCACTGTGTGCAGTGATGAACACAATTTGACAGTGATGAACTCATCAGCAGCTTTTAGATGATGCTTCTTCCTTTAGAATAGCAAAAGCTATAGCCGATGAAGTTTTAGAGATTATTCAAGACATGAGACCAGTTAGGATTCTAAATTATCATTCTTTGTCGCGGTACTTTAAACCACCACCATACATACATGTAAAATAGGAAATTCTAGAGGATTCATCAGGGGAAGAATGTGATATTGACATTAATGTATGTCCCGAATGTTTATGTCCATATACAAAAAAATAAAAACATGGGATACTATAGACATTTATATAGACATTTAGAAAATCGTGTAAGAAAGCATCATTGTGTTTAACTTATTTAGAAAATTTACTATAGACATTTATAGATAAAAATTGTTAAAAAAACTATTTAAAAACATACATAGGATTACGAAGGTAAAAATTGATCTGTTTGGTTTCTTTGTCATTAGCCTCAATGAAAATCATGCGTTCAACATAGAACAATTGTCCAATAACATTTGTAGAAATAGATCGTTAGTAAAAAAACATTATATTTTGAACGGTATTTTTAAATCAAACAAATAAAAACCGATATAAAAGTTAATGATAATATACCAAAGATTATTATTAGTATAAAATGAAAGTGTAAAGATAATAAAAAAATCGTGTAAGAAAGTATAATCAAACAATTGATTGTAAAGGTCTAGATATATTAACAATAAAAATAGATTTAAATATGAAACAAATGAACAAAAAAAAACAAAATTGATTATTAGGATATGTACATACCTAGATAATGTGGTGGAAGATTGTAAATGATATTTGTGAAGCAAATGTAATCTTCTATATATATAATAAATGAGTAGGTTTTTCGGTACAAATTACCACTAGTTATGCTAAACTTTTAAAATAAAATAAATATGATATGATATATATTTCTTATTTACATACCTATGTTATAAAAGAATAATTAAACAGTAAATTTTGAAATATTTAAAAATTAGTTACCATGATACACTTAACATAAAAATGAATAAGATAAAAGCTTACGTTAAAGCAAAAGCTTACGTTAAATTTTATGATGTTCTGATATATATAGGAAACACCACAAGCTGTAATGGCGTCGGTCTCAACTCCGATAAGTACTCCTGCGACATGGAACTTCAGTTTGTTATTATTGCCTTCTTCCGCAACCCAATTTTATATATACATGCACTTCGCTGAGATTCAAACTCTCAAGTCCGTAGATACTCGGGAATTTGATGTGAAGTGGAAGAGAGAAGTGGTTATTGAATGTTACAGTCCTAAGACATTAACTGTGCAAATTTTGCTTAGTTCGAAACCACAAAAATGCGAAGAAGGGAATTGTGTGGCACCCTAACTCGAGATGCCTATATCCGGAATCGATTCAATTTGGTCATGGGCGGATCAAACACTTAGTCAATTTTATGTTTTTATTTACTTAGTCCGTTTCGAGTTTTTGACAGTTTGATAAGCCCAAAAGTATGCATAAAGTAATCAATGGGTTCTAGTACAACAAGTTTGCAAGAATGATAAAAATAAATGAACTAAACCCAGTTTATCCTAATCTTATTTCATTCTTCCTCCCTCTCGCCCCGATCTCGCTCATACTTAGCCACTTTCACGGTCATCGGGTAAATCACCTACAATCACGTAGATTAGGTAAGCAAACGAATTTGCTTATTGAGTCGGTCATTCCGTCCCACTAGACCAAACCATAAACACATCCAAACAATAACACAATCAATTCAGAGAACATCATTATTCATGCACAGAGTCCGATCAGATCTACTGCCTCGGTTACCCGGATTCACCAAAATCAACCCAAACAACAATCATGAGCGGAAAAATAGTAATCATTCGTCCAGTATACCCAGTCAAGCAAGCAATCATAACCTGTCTAAGACTTAATCCCACTATTTCCTGAAAACGATCCCTAGATCAACCACAATGATCCCAAAAACTCACCTTTGCCTTAGCCTTTTTCTGACACCTCTTAATGCGAATTCAGTCAGGTTACTCGGATCATGTATCGATCACTCTTGATCTGTCCATTCTCTTGCTTGGATCGATTACAATCAGCCTTAGAGCTCTAGCTTTGGATAATGCATCCTAATGTGCCATGTTTCACCGCAGATGTAGCACACTCTTGCATCACTAGCTCGGACTTCTTTTCTCCTTGAGTCTTCTTTCGGGCAGTCCTGAATCTTATGCTCCGTGCTACCACATCGGAAGATTGCACCTGAAGCAAATCTGCACGTACCAGAATGCTCCTTCCCGCAGACCTTGCACGTACTGCGGGCAACAATCGGCTTCACCGACCCATTTCCTTCCACCTTCTTGAATTTGGGTCCTGAAACACTCCCAGATGGGACTTGCGGTATCTGTACTCGCTTCCTTTCCCCAGCTAACTTAGCTTCTTCCAGCCCACTTTCTAATTGTGGTGCCTTCTCTACCAACTCGGCAACAGAGTTGTCGTTCTAGACTTGGCAAACGTTCTGGAGCTCAATCCGTAGTCCGCGCATGAAGTGACGAAGCTTGACTTTCTCATCGTCCAACTCACGACCCGCATATCGGCTCAGATTGTTGAACTTCGTCTCATACTCCCTTACGGACATGGATTCTTGGCAAAGATCTAGTTTGGCTCCCTCTAGCCGATCAAACACTTCCGGTGGGAAGTATTTTTCCCGAAACTCCTTACCAAATGTTTCCCAACTGCAGTTCGGGTTATCCATATGCCACTCCTTGCCATCAATTATGCGCATCCCCTTCCAAGTAGTGGACTGCAATGTCCCGCTTAAACTCTTCCGGGCAACATATAGAGTTGAAGTTCCTCTCAAGTATACTCCGCCACTCGTCTGCCTCGATAGGCTTGGCACCTCCCGAAAAGAACTTAGTGCCCAACTCGTGCATGTGATCCATAATTTTCAGGTACGATGGAGTAACCGCAGATTGTGTCTCTTCGACCATATTTTCCACCGGAACCGGAATCACCCGCGGTGGCTCTACTGCAGCAGGTACTACATTAGGCAGTCTTTCCAGGACTTGGGTCAACAAAGCAAACACCTCACTCATCCCAATTGTATTCGCGGTACCAGCACTCGCATTGGGAGGCTCACTTCTCTCAACACTTTGATTGTCCCCATTTCGGACATCTTTTTCCTCGGACCTTCCCGTCATAGCTCGGGAAGTCGCCTTGTTTCCTATATTCCTTCTGGTTCGGTTACTTCTAGCCATCTATAGTGACCAGATTCACTAAGTTAATCCCTCTTAGTAACTTAGTTCAGTTTATACCCACATTACTACATATAAGCCTTACTGCGAGACCTTGGCATGAGGAGGATGGATTTTTCATTCATATAACCAATTTAAGCATTACCCAACTGTCCTAGAACCAAACTGCGCTTTGATACCAACTTGTGGCACCCTAACTCGAGATGCCTACGTCAAGATTCGATTCAGTTTGGTCATGGGCGGACCAAACACTTAGTGAATTTTATGTTCTTTATTTACTTAGTCCGATTTCAAATTTTTGACAATTCGATAAGCCCAAAAATATGCATAAACTAATCAAAGAGGTTACAGTACAACAAGTTTGCAAGAATGATAAAAATAAATGAACTTGATCTAGTTTATTCCATTCTTATTTCATCATTCCTCCCTTTCGCCCCGATCTCGCTCCTACTTAGCCACTTTCATGGTCATCGAGTAAATCACCTACAATCACACAAATTGGGTAAGCAAGTAAATTTGATTAGCGAGTTGGTCATTCCGTCCCACTAGATTAAACCAGAAACATCCAAACAATAACATAATCAAGTCATAGAACAGCATTATTCATGCACAGAGTCTGATTAGATATGCTGCCTCGATTACTCGGATTCACCCGAATCAACCCAAATAAAAATCATGAACGGAAAAACAGTTATCATTCGTCTAGTATATCCACTCAAGCAAGCAATCCTAACATGTGTAAGACTTAATCCCACTATTTCCCGAAAATGATCCCTAGATCAACCACAACGGTCCCGAACTCACCTTTGCCTTAGCCTTTTTCTGACACCTCTTGATGCAAATTCAGTCAGGTTACTTAGATCATGTCTCGATCACTCTTGATATGTCCCTTCCTTGCTCGAATCAATCACAATCAGAGTTAGAGCTCTTTGCAAAGCTTTTCCATTTTAACAGAGATTTTTGTGAAAACTAGGGCACCGGCGGATTTATCCTCTATTTATACGGTTTTGGGTGGAGAACCCTAACCCTAATTCATCCAGGATGGGCTAAATCCAAGCCCACCTAAGTTGGACCAAGTCCAACCCACGGGACACTCACTCCCTGAACCCCCCCCCCCCCCCCCCCCCCCCCATGACCGGCCCAACCACTACCCACTATCACTCCATCAGTTCGGACATTGTCACTCCCTTGCCCGAACATTGTCACTCCCTTGTCCGGACACTGTCACTCCCTTGCATGGACACTATCACTCCCCTTGTCCGAATTTCATGGACTTGTCCGATTTTCACTATCTTGTCCGACAAAAACCCTTTTCCAACCTAATATCCCAACCCAACTTCCCTTTCCCTCGAACCCGTCCGGAACCACCCGAAGGGTCCGCGAGACACGGGCGTTACAAGTCTCCCCCACTTCAAAGGATTCGTCCTCGAATCTAGACTTGGGATGGTCCAGTCTTTTGCTTCTCAAATAACTTAGGAAAACTTTCTTTCATTCTGACTTCCGGTTCCCACGTAACTTCAATGATGGATCCTATATTTGTACCTTAATGGGTCCTATATTTATATACCCGAAAAACTGAACCCAAACCCGAACCGGAACCGAATTAAGCCTTTAGAGACTTGTTTCTATTAAATATTTACTTATTTTAAATTTTTAAATAGATTTATATAAAAATACCCGAACTCGATCTATACCCGAACCAAACCCGACCCGGAAAATAGAAATACCCGAATGGGTTCTAAATAAATGGAACCAAAAACCCGAAACTCGAAAAGACCCGAACCGAACCCGAACGCCCAGGCGTAGTTAAGGATGACAGACTCAACGTATCAACCATGCTAATCAGCCCTTCCATCTCTTTCTCTGAATCCACGTCTACCCTTTTCCGACTTAGAGCATCGAAAACTAAGTTTACTTTTCCGGGATAGTAATCTATGTCCATGTCATAGTCCGCTATAAGTTCCATCCATCGCTGTTACCTTAGGTTCAGATCCGGTTGCATGAAGATGTACTTCAAACTCTTATGGTACGTGAATACTTGGACCTTCCCACCGTAAAGGTAGGATCGCCATATCTTCAAGGCAAAAACCACTGCAGCCAATTCTAGATCATGAGTGGGATAATTCACTTCATGTTTCCTCAACTGTCGTGATGTATAAGCAATCACTTTCCCGTGTTGTATCGCTACAAAAGATTAACTTTTGTTTTGTGTTAAATAAAATAAAAAGCAAATAGTTTTGGTGTTATGAGATAATTGAGGAAAATAGATCGTTCTACCTTATGTTTATCTATATATGTATAAGTTTCATTTTTACGAATCATTATATATTTAGTGACGTAACTTTAGTATTCTAGTTTTGGCTATGAAGAGTATCCAAAAGACTTATGGACTGAGTAGAATCAGCTGGCAAGGAGATCCATGCGTTCCTAAACAGTTTTTGTGGGACGGCTTAAAGTGCAACGACTTAGATATTTCCTCGCCACCTATAATCACTTCCTTGTAAGATGGTCTTCTATTTTGTTATTTTCTTTCATCAATTACATTAATAAGGCCGAGTCGCTAACTAAATTACTAAATTCTATCACACGGATAACAATACTTTGTGGAACCGTATTTTTGTCTTAGTTATTTCACTTCCTTTTGTCATCTTAACATGAATTGTTTTTTTTTTGTTTTTTTTTGATAAAAGAGTCTAGAGCGGAACTTGTTCACCTTAAATGTATCTTATTTATATAACATATATTTGGTATTGACATATGCTTAATCAGAGACTTGTCAAATAACAATTTGACGGGAGAAATACCTGAGTTTCTTGCCGGCATAAAATCACTCTTGTTCATGTGAGTCATTTTTAAAGCAATATCCTAATATAGAAGATTTCTTTTGTTCTTAACTCTGGGCCTATTTTAACAGAGATTTAAGTAGAAACAATTTTAATGGAAATGTTCCTTAAGCTCTTCGACAAAAAAAGGACTAAAGTTAAAGTGTTCCGATGGATTATGTGTAAAAACCCCATAATTGAAGGTGACAAGAAAAAACATATTATAATATCATGATAGTTATTCTTGGATCTGCCTTGATTTTTTTTCTTGTGTTCAAAAAGAAGACATCAAACAATCAAGGTACGCATGCAATTGACTCAAAACATTTCAATATGTTCATACCAGAAGATTTACTTACTCAGAGGTTGTAATGATGACAAATAATTTTCAAAGAGTCATTGGTAAAGGAGGATTTGGAATGGTTTATCATGGAACTGTCAATAATACTGAACAAGTAGCCTTTAAAATGCTCTCACATTCATCTTCTCAAGGCTACAAAGAATTCAAAGCAGAGGTAATCTTCTCGAAGTTTATGTAAATATTTTTTATGACATGTCAAATTTTGATTTATGATATAAATTGGCCTGCTTTCTCTATTTTTTGCTTTAATTTTGACGAATATGAAACTTATTGCATAGGGTTGAATACTTACATAATGGATACAAACCACCAATGGATCCCAGTGTCAAAACCACAAACATATTGTTGAATGAATATTTTCAAGCCAAATTAGCTGATTTTGGGCTTTCGAGATCTTGTCCAATTGAAGGAGAAAGTCATGTGTCAACAGATGCTGTCGGAACTCCTAGATACCTTGATCCAGAGTAAGTCGAATACTGTTATCGTCCTATATAGCTTAATGAATATTTTTGGCATATTTTTTTCCTTTCTAACAACATATGGAAACAATTTTGCAGATATTATCGAACAACTTAGTTGACCGAAAAAAGTAATGTGTATAGCTTCGGAGTTGTATTATTAGAGACCAGCCAGCCAGTGATTAATCAAACTCGTGAAAAGCCACATGTAGCAGAATGGGTGGGAGTAATGCTTAGAAAAGGAGATATCAAAAATATTGTGGATCCAAATCTGACTCTAGTTCTGTTTGGAGAATAGTAGAACTAGCAATGTCATGTATAAATCCTTCTTCAGCTAGAAGACCAACAATGTATCAAGTTGTTATTGAATTGAACAAATGTTTGAGATATGAAACCTCGAGGGAAGAAACAAGTGAAAAAATGAACTCTTAGAATTCAATAGAAGTGAGCATAAACTTTGGTATTGATGCTCGCTAGACTGCAAGAGTTGTTTTATTGAATAAACTTATGTTGTTTTAAATGACTTTGGAATCTTTGTAAGCCAGGGTTGAGTCAAGTTG
This sequence comes from Lepidium sativum, assembly GCA_023374145.1. Lineage (NCBI taxonomy): Eukaryota > Viridiplantae > Streptophyta > Magnoliopsida > Brassicales > Brassicaceae > Lepidium > Lepidium sativum. The sequence goes on from JAKUCM010002116.1 coordinate 23,804, forward strand.
TTTATGGATATTATCGACGTGCCAATTGCTCGGTATGACCATCTTCTATCTCGATCTAAGTTATTTTTGAGATATCAGTGACTTTCTTCTGTACGTTCCATTTATGAAAACTTGTTATTATGTGTGTATTTCATGTGAGTCGACACACTCATTAGTTACTGGCTCATTATCGGCCAAAACATATATACTACAACTTCTATAAATTAAAATTCGATAAAATAATAAATACTATTAATTGTTTTTTTGTTCATACAGAAATTGCTTAGTTTACATAATATATCAATATATTAACAATTTTATAAATTTAAAAAATAAAAATCTCGATGTTATTTATTTAATTCTATATATGTAATTGTGATTGTATTTTCTGAAATTCCTTATGAATTTTGAGTAAAGAATTCCTATCCCAATAGACATATGTATTTTGGCCCAAAAAATAAACAATAAACATATGTCATGTCAGTTGATTACTAAAATCATCAAATTCTTCACTACGTTTAAGTTTTATGGTTACCCCTTATCTTATTGTCTCAGTTACTTATATAAACAATATTTTAGTCATTAATAGTTTAAAATATTTAACACTACAAAAAAAACAACAAGTGTTGGGAATGTCCTGCAATCATTTGTATTTACTCGTGTGGTCGGTACTAATATCGAGATTAGACAAAGTCATATGGTACTAGGGGTTGTAATGGCTTGCTAGAATCCATTTATAATTTGTGAGTTGAGATACTCACTGCTAGTACTATATGATCATATTGGGTCACACACCTAAGCAACTGGAGACAATTCAATAGGGAATGATCATTATAGGAATGATTCATGACTTGAGCGTAAGAATACATGGTTTCAGATGAGAACATGTGTTTTGAGCTAGTCCTCAATTAATCCTAATTCAACTAGGAATTAATTAGGTCTTTTGGGCTAAACCTAAATTAATCCTAATTCAACTAGGAATTAATTAGGTGTTTTGGGCTGGGCCTAAATTAATCTTAGTTCAACTAGGAATTAATTAGGTGTTTTTGATGAGAAGAGAAACCCTAGCCGCTGATTGCACAAGTCGAAACCCTAAGAGAATTGCACACAAAGTTCTAGCAGACTTCTCTCCTACTTGCGTGCGTGTGGACTATCAATAGAGGTGCTACACTTGGAGCACTTGATGATCTTATACATGATCTTATCTCCGCTGCACTAACCAAACTTCAGATATAATCGTGTCTTCTATTTATCATATTCAATTAAGTTAATACAAGACCTATGGCTTAGAGTTTTGCTATATTATTCAATTGAGAATTGTCGAATACGCTTTAAAAACCTTACAGTGGTGTCAGGGCCAAGTTGTATTCTTATTGAAATATGATGTTTTCATGCTTGATTGATTGATTAAAAGTTTGTTTTAATTGAATTAGAATGCATGATTAGAGTTTTGATGAAATCAAATATCAGAGCTCATTTTATTATTGTTGAAATCAAAAATTTGAGTTGGTTGTAATCTTAATGAAATCTGATATTTTCATGCTTGATTGATTGATTAAAAGTTTGTTTTAATTGAATTAGAATTGCATGATTAGAGTTTCATTGAAATAAAAAAATTAGGGTTTCATTGAAATCGAAAAATTAGGGTTTATGGTTTCAGGGTTCTGATGTGATTAACCAAAATAAAATATAACCTAATTTAAAATAGCCCTGAATTATCCGGTTTAATAAGATTAGACCGGATCTGGTTTTCTTGCAATCGGTTTAAGAAAAATTATACCAAGTTGGAGAAAAACCAGCAGGTGCCAACCGGCACAGGGTCAGGATTAGAAAATTCATAAATAAAATTTTAAAGCCTTTGATTTGATTTGATTTCTTTTAGTTTTAAAATTCCTTTTTAACCCTCTTGAGTGTATATATGATATACATTCAAGTTAAACTTTAGTTCCTCAAACAAATATCAAGAAATTGATGTCTTTCTAATTCACGTCAACTGCCAAGGCTCGTTTCATCGTATGGTGGGCTAGCTCGGGGTAGTTACCTACTTTGACATGGGTGAGGCAGATGGTAGCCATTATCATATGACTATGAGATTGATTTACTTGACTGAGCTATCAAGACCGTTTTGAGCTTTGAGACATCGGAGTGATTTTGGCATATGAGATGTCAAATCACGACCGAGAGTTATATATGTGATATAACTAGCAAATAAGTTGCTTACCTAAATAACTAAGGTATGGGCGATGAGCTTAGCTCACTCAGATTTTTCTGAAATATGGATCTTGGGATCATTGTATTCAATCAGGAACTATTGATTGAACACCATGTGAGTTTTCTTAAATATGTTAAAATTTCTCAACACTTAAATCATGATAACTAAAACTTCTTACCTCTCTTAATTTCAGCTATGACAAATAATAACAACCATAACCACAACTCATTCTCCCTTTGGTCTGACCTTGAGAAGGACAGTTTGAATGGGAAGTTGGTACCGTAACCTGAGAATTGTTCTTAGGGAGGAGAAGAAAGACTATGTTTTGGAACAATTCTTGCCTCCTAGACTGGCCGCCAATGTCACTGTTACAGTTAGGAATGCTTGGGATAAGCATTCCAATGATGTGATAGATGTGCAATGTTTGATGCTTGCAACCATGACCTCGGAACTGTAGGTGCAGTACGAGAATGCGGTGTTGCCCATCGATATCGTGACTGGCCTGAAGGGAATGTTTCAGGAATAGGCACGATATGAGAGATACCAAACGGTGAAATCTCTCATCGAATGCAAACTATCGAAGGATGGTTCGGTGAGTAGTCATGTCATGAAAATGATGGGTTATATTGATAATCTAGCTAAACTAGACTTTCCCCTTAGCCAAGAGTTGGCTACGAACATCATACTTTAGTCGCTGCCTTCTTGTTATCATTAGTTCGTATTGAACTATAATATGAACAGCATGACGAAGACGTTGACTGAGCTGCATGAAATGCTTAAGAGAGCAGAGCCGAATGTCAAGAAGGGCGCCCCGCCTGTATTCTTAGTGCAAGGGGATATATTGTTTAAGAAACGTGGGAAGGACAAGGGTAAGGGAAAGGCTAAAGCTGACCCGATTGTGAACCAGGAGCCGGCCACATCCATACCTAGAACCAGGCCCGGCCCGGCCCATCTAAAACGGACGTCTGCAATTAATATAACGAGCAAGGGCATTGGTAAAGAAACTGCAAGAAACATTTGGAAGATTACAAGAAGATGAAGAAGCAGTATGACGCTCCTTCAAGTATTTTTTTTTATCGAAGTAAATGTTACTTCAACAAGTTCTACTTCTTGGGTACTTGATACCGGCTGTGGTGCTCATATTTGTACTAATATACAGGGCCTAAGCAACAGTAGAAGCTTGGAGAAGGGGTAAGTGGACTTACATGTAGGAAATGGAGCAAGAGTTGCTGCATTACCCGTAGGAACATATAATTTGTCTCTTCCATCTGGTTTAGTTTTGGTTTTAGAAAATTGCTACTATGTACCTGCTATAAGCAGAAACATTGTTTCTGTTTCGGTTTTGGATACTAAAGGTTTTTCATTTTCGAGTAAGAACAAATGTCGTTATTTTACTCGAGATGACTTATTTTATGGCAGCGCCCCATTATCGAATGGACTTTATATTCTTGACCAATCTACACCTATATATAACATTAATATCAAACGCTTCAAAGTAAATGATTCGAACCCGATTTTTCTTTGGCATTGTCGTTTAGGGCATATAAACGAGAAACGCAATCAAAACTTCATCATGTTGGGCTTTTGGACTCATTTGATTATGAATCATTTGAGAAATGTGAATCTTGTTTATTGGGAAAAATGACTAAGACTCCCTTCAACAAAGTCAATGAAATGGCCAGCGACTTATTGGGCATCATACATACCGATGTATCTGGTCCGATGAGCCTAACTGTCAGAGGAAATTTCAACTACTTCATTACATTTACTGATGACTTCAATAGATACGGTTATGTCTATTTAATGAGACACCAACCGGAATCTTTTGAAAAGTTCAAAGAGTTCCAAAATGAAGTACAAAAGCAACTTGGCAAGAGTATTAAGGTTCTTCGATCTGATCGAGGAGGTGAATACTTAAGTCAAGAGTTCAGCAGCTATCTGAGAGATTGTGGAATTATTTCACAACTCACTCCTCCCGGAAGACCACAATGGAATGGTGTGTCTGAGAGGAGGAATCGAACATTACTTGACATGGTTCGATCAATGATGAGTCACACTGATCTTCCGTTATCCTTTTGGGGATATGCTCTAGAAACTTTTGCGTTTACGCTGAATAGAGTGCCATCAAAATAAGTGGCAAAGACACCATATGAGATGTTGACGGGAAAAATTCCCAATCTGTCTTTTCTGAAGAATTGGGGACGGGAGTTTTATGCGAAACGATTAAAATTCGAGAAACTTGCACTGAAATCAGATAAATGCTTCTTCTTTGGTTATCCGAAGGAAACCAAGGCGTACTATTTCTACAACCGGACCGAGAACAAAGTGTTTGTTGCTCGACATGGTGTTTTTCTTGAGAGAGAGTATCTTTCTAAGAAAAACAGTGCGAGTAAAGTACAACTCAAAGAAATTCAAGAGTGACATGAAGCTGCTCAATCCGTACAGGAAGAGCAGCAGTTAGACTCGTAAGATGTTGTCGAATCAAAAACTGTAGAGCCTGAAGTTCGCAGATCCGGTAGAATCCGTCATTAACTAGACGGATATATGGGATTCCTCGTGACTAAAGGACAGGATTTGTTGATCGTTGACAACAATGAACATGCAAACTTCAAAGAAATAATGATGGGACCTGACTCCGAAAAGTGGCTAAAAGCCACACAATCCGTAATGGGATCCATGACAGAAAACCAAGTTTTGTCGTTGGTCGATTTACCTCATGGTGCGAAAGCAATCCAGTGTAAATGGGTTTTCAAGAAGAAAATTGATGTGGATGGTAACATACAGATTTATAAAGCTAGACTGGTAGCTAAGGCTTTCAAACATGCCCACGCTGTTGACTATGATGAAACCTACTCTCCAGTAGCTATGCTTAAGTCCATTTGGATTCTCCTAGCGACTACTGCTCATTTTGATTATGAGATTTGGCAGATGGATGTCAAAACCGCGTTCCTGAATGGTATTGTGGAAGAGGATGTGTATATGACACAACCCGAGGGTTTTGATGATCCTAAAATTGCTGGGAAAGGGTGCAAACTTCACAAATCCATTTATGGATTAAAGCAAGCATCACATAGTTGGAATCTTTGTTTCGATGAAGCAGTCAAAGAATTCGGCTTCATCAGGAACGAAGAAGAAAGATCCGTATGCAAGAAGTTTACTGGGAGTGCAGTTGTGTTTCTTGTGCTGTACGTGGATGATATCTTACTTATCGAAAATAACATTAAGTTGCTGAATTGCGTTAAGGCTTGGCTCGGAAAATGTTTCTCGATGAAGGACATGGGGGAAGCCGCCTATATTCTTGGAATCAGGATCTATTGAGATAGACCTAAAAGGCTGATCGGATTGTGTCAAGACACTTATATGGATAAGGTCTTGAGCAGATTCAGTATGCATGATTCTAAGAAGGGCTTCTTACCAATGTCTCATGACATGTTTCTAAGTAAGACGGGGTGTCCCAAGACACCTCCTGAGCGAGAACGCATGAGTAGGATTCCCTATGCTTTCGCAATAAGATCCATCAGATACGCTATGATTTGTACTCGTCCAAACGTTGCTTGTGCATTACGTATGACAAGCAGGTACCAATCAAATCCGTGTGAGACTCACTGGACTGCTGTCAAGAACATCCTGAAATATTTGAGGAATACTAAGGATATATTCTTGGTGTACGGAGGAAGTGAGGAGTTGGTTATTAGTGGATTCACGGATGCAAGCTTTCAGACGGATAAGGATGATTCTCGGTCTCAGTCTGGTTACGTCTTCTGTCTGAATGATGGTGCAGTTAGTTGGAAGAGTTCCAAGCAGAGCACCATAGCTGACTCCACTACTGAAGCTGAATACATCGTTGCTTCTGAAGCTGCGAAGGAAGCTGTTTGGAAAAAGAAGTTCATCTCTGAACTTGGTGGATTCCGAGTATTATTGAGCCGGGGGCGCTGTATTGTAACAACAATAGAGCTATTGCACATGCAAAAGAGCCCATATCGCACCAGAGATCCAAGCATATAGAGAAGAGATATCATCTTTTTAGAGATATCGTTGAAAGAGGAGATGTGAAGATCAGCCGAGTTTTAAGTGAAAAGAACGTCAGTGATCCTTTGACGAAAGTACTTTCACGGACTAAGCATGAGTATCATGCCAATGGCATAGGCCTTAGGTATCTTAAGATGTAATCTTAGTTCCAGTGGGAGTAATAATAGTTTTATGTTATGATGTAAACATACTTTGGTTATGTTTTAATGAAATTATTTCATTTCTATTTAATACTTGTATTAAATATTTATCCCAAAATAATTATGACATTCTTATAGGTCATCAAGTTGAGGACTTGATCATGAAACCCTATAGGCGTAAAAATGCATGAATTATTTCATTCCCTAGTCAATGATTATTAAAGTGGGATACTAATAACGAGATAGACTAGTATGTGAGGTGACTGATGACTAAGTTTCATGGAGTCATTGATAATAAGTATCAAGTCAATCACATAGATGTGTGTCACATGAACATAGCATCAGAAATGACCCGCTATGAGAACTCTACGAGATCGTATAATGAGTGTCATAAGAGATTCTCATACGACTATAGAGCATAGTCTTTAGACATGATTTCATGCTGTTTTCTTGCACATGAATTGGTATGTTTTGAAAATTTCAAACGCCAACCGTAACTGGTGGTTATATAGGAATTTGTCGGGCAGATCATGAAATGTGAGAAAGAAACAGAGGATGGAACAAGATGAAATTTTTCCCTCCTATATACGGGAGAAATATATCTTTGGGCCCTTCGAAAGATTTGATACTGTAAAATGCATGGTCGTGCTCAAACAAGGTGATAGACGCTTGTTTGCTCTATCTGTACAAATTCAACTTCAATGAACATTGATCTGGCTGATTAAAATAAAGATGACACGAACTCTTGCCTAAATTAATCCTAATTCAACTAGGAATTAATTAGGTGTTTTGGGTTGGGCCTAAATTAATCCTAATTCAACTAGGAATTAATTAGGTTAACTTAAACTCCCTATATATATATATGATATAGGGCACGTTTTTGATGAGAAGAGAAACCCTAGCCGCTGATTGCACAAGTCGAAACCCTAAGAGAATTGCACACAAAGTTCTAGCAGACTTCTCTCCTACTTGTGTGCGTGTGGACTATCAATAGAGGTGCTATACTTGGAGCACTTGCTGATCTTATACCTGATCTTATCTCCGCTGCACTAACCAAACTTTAGGTATAATCGAGTCCTCTATTTATCATATTCAATTAATTTAATACAAGACCTATGACTTAGGGTTTTGCTAGATTAGTCAATTGATAATTGTCGAATTTGCTTAAAAAACCTTACAACAAGTTTGTGAGGGACAAAAACATCGCAGTTCCCTCACAAATTATTATTCAAAGGCACTTACAACGTTTCATTTTACATTGCAAATCTCTACTCGCAAACCGAAAACCCTCACAATTAATGACAAGATAATATACTACTGACGATAATACATGTACATTATTTTGCTTTTAATTAATTAATTTTCTTAAAAGATGGTATAGTGTGATCGGACATAGTATCTCTCTGGTAGGATATTCTGAATAATTTAGTTGATATGAATTTTAACGTAAGCATTATCAATGTGCTACGTGCGGGGATTACAAAGACAAAAAACTTTATTTTTATAAATTAAAGTAATAAATAACTTTGCTTTTATAAATTAGAGTTTGAATCGAATTATCTGAGAAGAACAAGTTGAGGAATAATAAAGTTGAATGAGAATTGATAATAGAGAGGTATACCACATCAATCGATGATTCTGGACAACTGGATTCTGCTTTTATAAAACTTGTATGCGAAGAAGTTGTCAAGTTGATGAAGTCAAAATTGTATTCAGCTTTCGTCAATAAATTGTATCTTCTGATTCGTGAGGATAGGTTTTATTCTTGATTTTATTCTTACATTATAATGCATGATTTTAGGACAACAAATAAATAATATTATTAATTTATAGAAAAATCTGTAGAAAATACAAATATTCAGAAATATAAAATACGGAAGTTTTTGTATGGCACATATTATTAAACTTCCATTTATTTTAATGTTTACATATTTTATACAAAAATATGTTGGTATTCCATTTCTCTTTTCATATATGTTAAATAGAAAAATGGAATATCAATATATATTTTATAATTTATACGTATATGTTGATATTTCATTTTTCTTTTGACTTTCATTTTTAATCTATGAGTTTCTTATATATATTAATGTTGCTTTGATATATTTCCATCATTACATATTTTCTTAACACACATCGTAGCAATGACTTCTCATCTTAAAGGTGTTACGAAATCAACCATGACAGATCAAATACGAAAAGAGTTATGTGCGTACAAAAGAGACCATATCACAAGCACTCAAAAATATCTGAAATTGTGGAAACCACACTCAAACGATCAGCTGAATATCTTTATACAACTCTGGAAACCAGAAAATATATCAAGCAGCACAAACCAGCAAAATATCCACAAATGGAAATTTTTCTTTTTGAGTGGTTTCTCCAATACCAAGACCGAGTGAATATGACGGGAGAACTAATTTTAGAGAAGTCAAAAGAGACAATGAAACTAATCTAGCCTCAAGATGATGTGGAACACCAATTTTCTCAAGGTTGGCTTGACAAATTCATGTTACGACATAGTATCAAATCATTTCGTCGTTTTGGAGAAAGCGGTTCAGTCGATGTGCAAGACATGGAGAAGAAACTAGAAGCTATAAGGAAAAATATATAAGTTCTCTATGAAGGATGTTTTTTAATATAGATGAAGCTGGTTTGTTTTACAGATTACAATCTAATTATTCTCTTGCTACAAAACAACTTGAAGGAAAAAAGCAAGATAAAGAAAGACTAACAGTTGTTATTTGTTGCAATGAAGATGGGTCTGAAAAAATTCCTCTATAGATCATTGGAAAATTTGCAAAGCCACGTTGTTTAAAAAATGTGAACATGATAAGCTTGAATTGTCATTATCGTGCTAACAAAATAGCTTGAATGATAGGTATGATTTTTGAAAAATATATTCGTTGTTTTGATTAGATCATGCATGATAGAAGAGTTTTGTTAGTGGTAGATAATTGTCCAGCACATGCGTGTAATATTGAAGGAATACGTAATGTTGAGCTATTCTTCTTACCACCCAACATGACATCAGAAATTCAACCTTCTGATGCTAGAATAATAAGAGCTTTTAAGATGCACCCGAATGAGATTCTACTGTGATATTTTAGAAGGTTACGAGTTGGGGCAGCCAAATCCAAGAAAGATCAATGTTTTGAATGCTATCAATTTTGCAGTATCGGCTTGGACGATTAATGTTCGTCAAGAGATATTAGCATATTGTTTTCGACATTGCAAAATTCGTTCAAAAGAAGTTTTATCAGGAATTTCAGAAAAACGGATCAGCTTGTGATAATGTTATTGACGAACTAGAAGGTTTGATTAATAATCTTGGTTATCAAAATAAAATGGATCTCAATAGTATACTTGACTATCCGGATGAAAATGATATGTGTTCAGAAATTCAGACTTTAGAAGAAATTTTGTCTTCTGTAATTAATGATGATGATGAAGTTTTGGAACCAGTTACACGTCATGAAACAATCATCGCGTCTAGAACTCTTCAAAAAATTTGGATACAGATTGAAAAGATAAAATCAGAAGTTTTAGAAACAATAAGGAAAATAGAGATGAACTCCAACGAGATTCCAACTTTTTTAAAAAAAGACAAACAATACTAGAATTATATTTTATTAAATTATCTTAAAAATAATTATGTATGCCTAATATTTACAATTATTAATTTATGATATTATTGGGACTATATTTTTACATAGGAGTTTCAAAATAATTATTATCGTAATAGTTTATTAAATTTGATCAAATTTTAAAAAAGAATTTTATTGGGACCAAAGAATTTCATTAATTTATAGAGGTTATTAATTTATCGAGTATAAATTTATGGAGATTATAATCTACTAACTAGTTGATAACCGCGCTAAACGCGAGATTAAAATGAAGCTTAAATAATATAAAAGTTCACTATAAAAATTTTAAAAAATTTAATTGTATGTAATATTGAATTTTAAAATTCTTATAAATATAGTAGACCAAAACCCTTACATTAGTAAGTAGACTTTGGAGGTCATTCTCTTATTATTAGTAAGACCAAAACCCTTACATTAGTAAGTAGACTTTGGAGGTCATTCTCTAATAATGTTGTATGTTATATTGAATTTTAAATTTTTTATAAATGTAGTAGATTTAATTCATAAAAAAAACACTTTGAATCTTAAAATGGCGGAAAACAGTTAGGCTTAGTCTTTTTTCGGCCTGCATATTGATAAGAATTTTGTATAAATAATTATTCATAGAGTTATTGCTGAAATACACTTTTCCATCACCTAAGTATATGGATAGAAAACATTTACATTAGTAAGTAGAAAAACTAAATAATATTATGATAAAAGTCAATAGTTTATTAAAAAAATATCTGGTAGTAATGATAGCATATATTCATTCACTATGTCAACATCATCATTTGTAAGACAAAATATTGCTCTATCTTCGTAAAATTTACGATCTGCTGACTGAATCAAATCACGCATGTAAACTGCCTCTACTATAGATTGAATTAGATTGACACAATCAATAATTAGTATCTCTTCTGGTATGTCTATCAAAACTCCTCCTTCGTTAGGCTCATTGATCTTATCATCTCCGATTTCAAGAAGACAATTAGAAAATTATTTTATCTCCTTCGCGTTGTTACTATCAATACCACCAAATAACAACATATAAACCAAAATTAAATACTATAACAATGTAATTACTCAGTATCTCGCAAAACCATGGTGAATTTTTTGGTTTGCTTCTGGTTGACATTAAGAATTTGGACATTTGAAATGTGTTTCACTTGGCCGATTACATGTAGTTGACATAGTAAGGATAAAATAGTTAAAATATATTAAGACATGAATAGTATAATAAAATAAATTACTAAATTTGGAAAATAAAAAAGGAAGATAACTTTTATATATCAACAAATATTATAACCCAAACATAAATATAACTTAATTACATTTAATTTTAAAGTTGAAACCTCATCATATATAACTTAACATTCAATATTCAATTCTATAGTATTTAAACGGTAAGTAATAACAATAGTGCATTTAAATATGTAATCATATAAATTTTTTTCTTACATACCATTGATACATATGTATAAAGTAGATGAATATAAAATATTTATAATTAACTTATGATATAATAAATATTATAAAATCGTATGTGAAAACAACAAAAATAATATATTAAATAAGAAAATGATTTAATATAAATATAATTAATTTGTATCCTTTATATGTATAATAAAAAGATTACCAATCGAAAAATCAGTATTTTCTCCACTAGCATGAATTTCTGCAAAATTCACAAAGTGTAAGCCAGTTATATCAAGAGGAAACTCCGGACTTGGCTTAATCCAAGTAGTGTCTGCCATAATAATTTTATAAGGGTTGGTGCTCGTTTTAAAACGACCGCCAACAGGATACAATTTTGAAATTGGTAACTATGATAGCATAATCATCAGTCAAGAACGCTTGATATTTCTTGATTAGTTCTTTTTTACGGTCATGTCTATCTTGTTGTTCTAGAAAAAAACAAAAATAATATGATAATAAGTTGTTAGCAAACGTAGAATACCCAACTTTGAATTATTAAAAATCTAATTAAACACTTTTGAAATACATTTTCATCAGCAATGACAACTTCTATAGTTTCAACACCATTGATGAAACTTTTCTATTTTTTGATTACTTTCACGTTGATCTTCCATGTGGTTTTGTAGGATTTCAGATCGGAGATGAGATTAAAGGTAACCATTCAATTAAAAAAATCGGTGGAAAAGAAGATGTATTATAGAGTTTTAGAAGTACTTCAAATCGGATGTGGAGTTTTAGGCTTTGGGTAAGGTTCAATTCCAAATATAATCTTAACTAATAAAGCTCCGATTATGGTATCATATTAAAAGTAGATGATTACGTTACAAATTTATTTCGTTTGAATACAAAAGAATACACAGTAATGCAGGAAAATCGATTAAGTTTAATGAGCATTAATTTTCATATTAACTTTTCCATAATCGTATAAATCATATTTGGTAATAAAATGTCTGCAATTCTTATCCATTACGTACCATAAATATATTTTTGAATTAGATTCGTCAATTAATACGGTAATCACATGAATTTATTTCAGTATGTAAGCAAAAATCTAGGTGATATAGAAGATGACTAATAAACCAATTTGTTTAAATATTCTGAACTTCTTTATTTCCTAAACTATTTTTTATTGTTTAAATATGATAATCACGTGAAATATTCTATTTTATATATGGATATGGAATAATCCATAAAAGATTTCAATCTTCTGTATTTCTTATTATTAATTAATTTTTCGTAATTAATCTTTATTTATGTTATTAAATATTGAACTTTCTTATTTATTATATATGATTTTGTGAGATATTGAAGATATTTATTAGTAACTAAGGAATATTTTGTGAGATATTGAATATATCGAATAAGGAATATAGAATATATTTATTAATAAATATTTCTGTTATTAAATATTATTGAACTTCCTTTTTTATTATATATGATTTTTTCTTATATGATTTTGAAATTTTGGTATTTATTTTCGTAATTAATAAAAACACAATCATATATAATAATTACATATATGATTAAAAAAATAGAAACAGAAAGAATATATTCTAATATATCAAAAGAAAATTTGAACTTCTTCATT